>OX638371.1:94738037-94992350 GCA_951812925.1 Calliopum simillimum | reverse complement strand
AAACAACTATTGCATTATTTGAAGCCCTTAAAACCAAAATCATTTTTGTACTTAGGTAGAATGTAAAAAGCAAAAAAAAAAAAAAAAAAATGCAATTTGGTGACAAATGCTGGTATACAATGTTAGCTATTTTATTGCGTATCTATTTGAGTGTCACAAAATTTAAATTTTTGGATACACACTAACATATTGCCGTTTTTTACCTTAGCCCTTAAATACAAACCTTTTTAAACTTTTTTTTTTGCGAACAATAGTCAGGCAACTTCAAAAACGGTTAAACTAAATAATTTGAATGTCCACTAACGAAATTTTAAAAATATGGCAATAAACGGTCACAAGAGTAGCCGGAGGTACATTAAGTCATGTCCACAATGTATGTTCCACAATTTCCCATAGATTGGTGCAATAAAATTTTTTTTATAAAAGGCGTCCAAAACGGTTATTTAGAGGGGTCGGGGACACCCTTGAGTCATGTCGAGAATCTATTTTCGACCTTTCTTCATCGATTGGTGCAATAAAAATTGTTCACCAAAATGGACCCAAATCGGTCACTTAGAGGGGTCGGACCCACCCTTGATCATGTCCAGAATCTATTTTCAACCTTTCCTCATCGATTGGTGCAATAAAAATTGTTCACCAAAATGGGCCCAAATCGGTCACTTAGAGGGGTCGGGGACACCCCTGGTCATGTCCAAAATCTATTTTCGACCTTTCCCCATCGATTGGTGCAATAAAAATTTTTCACCAAAATAGGCCCAAATCGGTCACTTAGAGGGGTCGGGGACACCCCTGGTCATGTCCAAAATCTATTTTCGACCTTTCCCCATCGATTGGTGCAATAAAAATTTTTCACCAAAATGGGCCCAAATCGGTCACTTAGAGGGGTCGGGGACTCCTCTTGTCATGTCCAAAATGTATTTTCAACCTTTTCCCATCGATTGATGCAATAAAATTTTTTCACCAAAATGGGCCCAAATCGGTCACTTAGAGGGGTCGGGGACTCCTCTTGTCATGTCCAAAATGTATTTTCAACCTTTTCTCATCGATTGGTGCAATAAAATTTTTTCACCAAAATGGGCCCAAATCGGTCACTTAGAGGGGTCGAGGACACCCTTGGTCATGTCCAAAATCTATTTTCGACCTTTTCCCATCGATTAGTGCAATAAAATTTTTTCACCAAAATGGGCCCAAATCGGTCACTTAGGGTGGTCGGGGAATCCTCTTGTCATGTCCAAAATATATTTTCAACCTTTTCCCATCGATTGGTGCAATAAAATTTTTCACCAAAATGGGCCCAAATCGGTCACTTAGAGGGGTCGGGGACACCCCTGGTCGTGTCCAAAATCTATTTTCGACCTTTCCCCATCGATTGGTGCAATAAAATTTTTTCACCAAAATGGGCCCAAATCGGTCACTTAGAGGGGTCGGGGACACCCCTGGTCATGTCCAAAATGTATTTTCAACCTTTCCCCATCGATTGGTGCAATAAAAATTTTTCACCAAAATGGGCCCAAATCGGTCACTTAGAGGGGTCGGGGACTCCTCTTGTCATGTCCAAAATGTATTTTCAACCTTTTCCCATCGATTGGTGCAATAAAATTTTTTCACCTAAATTGGCCCAAATCGGTCACTTAGAGGGGTCGGGGACACCCCTGGTCATGTCCAAAATCTATTTTCGACCTTTCCCCATCGATTGGTGCAATAAAAATTTTTCACCAAAATGGGCCCAAATCGGTCACTTAGAGGGGTCGGGGACACCCCTGGTCATGTCCAAAATCTATTTTCGACCTTTCCCCATCGATTGGTGTAATAAAAATTTTTCACCAAAATGGGCCCAAATCGGTCACTTAGAGGGGTCGGGGACTCCTCTTGTCATGTCCAAAATGTATTTTCAACCTTTTCCCATCGATTGGTGCAATAAAATTTTTTCACCTAAATGGGCCCAAATCGGTCACTTAGAGGGGTCGGGGACACCCCTGGTCATGTCCAAAATCTATTTTCGACCTTTCCCCATCGATTGGTGCAATAAAATTTTTTCACCGAAATGGGCTCAAAACGGTCGCATTTTATCTTTCAGCTCTATATGTAGATAAGCGTGTAATTTGTAATACTTCAGTCACTGGATTTTTTTCAAGGTATTTCTTTTTTTTGCCATGTTTTTTTCCAAAAAAAAAACTTTTATATGAGAAGTTTTTTGAAAAACTTTTATAAAAAACTTTTAAAAATAAAAGTTTTTAAAAACTTTTTCAAAAAACTTTTATACGAAAACTTTTATGGATAAAAGTTTTTAAAAACTTTTATAAAAAACTTTTATTTTTAAAAGTTTTTTTTAAAAGTTTTTTGAAAAAGTTTTTTGAAAAAGTTTTTAAAAACTTTTAAAAATAAAAGTTTTTATAAACTTTCATACAATAAAAGTTTTCAAAAACTTGCATTTGCAAAACTTTTTGAATAAAAGTTTAAAAGTTTCAAGGTCTGGTTTCATGTATTTAAAAAAAATGTATGTACATGTTTTATGTGCATCCAATCATCTATTTAGTGCATAGTTTTCTCCACATCTAACGCACCCATCTGATTCATATTGAAAGTAAATATTTTCTTCACATTTATCGGAAGAAACATAACTAGAAACCGCCATTTGCTTATAAGTTCTCTCCTTTGGAACTACCACAGGTTTTAGTGGTTGTATTTTCCGCTTCAAGTTTTTCTTTTTCAGTTGGACCACATTATCAGAAGGCGTTAGAATTCTGCTTATTTTCTTGAGTCGTTGGTACATCCGAGATTTCACTTAACACCTATTCTGGAGTGATGTCGCTTGTATTTAGGGTTTCCATACAGTTTTCCAAAACGTTGGCAAAAACTTCAAATTAATAAGGTAAAAATTAACTAGTAAAGAAGTTACATTTGGCCTGGCCAAACATTAAATACCCTACACTGCAGTATTTTGCTTGTACAGGAGGTGCCACGCCCTCTTGTCCAAGTTCACCCAGTTTTTGCTCAGAGCTTGCATTTACAGTTCTTAGTGTCTGAGTGATTAGTTAGATATCTGAAAAAACTTCAGTATAGCATTTTAAAGCCTTTGCTAATATGGGAGGTGCCGCGCACTCTTGTCCGAGTTCGCCAAGATTTTGATTAGAGCGTATATTTATAGTGCTTAGTGTTTTGGGTGCAATTTGGTTGGATTATCTCAGAAAACTCTTTCAGTATAGCGTTTTAAAGCTTTTGCTAATATGGGAGGTCCCACTCCCTCTTGTCCGAGTTCGTCTAGTTTTGATTAGAGCGTACATTTATAGTCCTTAGTGTTTTGAGTGAAATTTAGTTGGATTTTCTCAGAAACCCCCTTAAGTATAGAGTTTTAAAGCTTTTGCTAATATGGGAAGTGCCATGCCCTCTTGTCCGAGGTGGTTAGTTTTTGCTCAGAGCGTACATTTATAGTCCTTAGTGTTTCGGGTGAAATTTAGTTTGATTATCCCAAAAAATTATTTCAGTATAGCATTTTAAAACTTTTCCTTGTATGAGAGGAGCCACGCCTGAAGGACAAAGCGAATATACCCTGGGTGTAGGTTACAACAATGAATCATTGAAAATTCTATCTGACTAAAACTCTGTGATTCTGGAGTAACTGTTCTAGCAAATATCTTATAACATGCAAAGCGAGAAATGGCACCTCAACCTTATCACCTTCAGTAACTGGGTGCCATTCCTCCTTTTTTGTGTAAGCTAAATAAAAATGCCACGAAACGAATAAACATGTTAAATCGAGCTCGCATTCATCCAAAAAGCGAAACCAGATAACTGTATCAAATACTCACCGCTCTGCTTTTGAAATGCAAACAAAAAAAATTAGTCAGCAAATTACATTTGGATCTTTTTTTTTTTTTTAAATTCCAGCATACGAGTTACTATAGCAACTGTAGCTAAACAAACTATTTACCACGAAGTCTTTCGAGCAACTAAATTGAACTTTGTACGAAAACTTCAAGTATTGAAATTGAAAGGGGTGCCATATCACCTGGGGGGTGCCACTTTTTGCGAATTTAGGTGCCAAGTATTGGATATTACTCTCAATGACAAGGAGGTTTCATATTCAAATGCTTAAATCGGTTAAGATTACAGTAACCATACAATTTTCACTTATACTTAAATCAAAGAATGTTGCGTTTAAGGAGCGCATTGCCAAGAGTGATTTAGCAATACTTGAATTTAACTAATCAATTTCTCGAGGTCTATTGATATCAGTAAGGTATAACCAATTGTAAAATATTTAAAAAAAAAAAAATTTCTTTCCACTGTGCACCATGTGGTTCATAAAATCATGTCAGGTGTAAAGTCAGTTATTCGTCCATTCTCTCTTTATGAAAAACATAAGCAAAACACAACATACTGTTCTTCAACTAAGCCTGCAAAATAATCTCAAATCCGCATTACCAATTCGGAAATGACTTTCGAGCACTTGAAGCAAATGAACAGATAAATACATAAGACCCCATCATTACGACGACGACAGTTGTCTTCTTCATTTCCTGCTATTCAATGAAACGCTGCGTAAATTTCCCTTGGGCTTTTATTACCTTTACAATGAGACCATGAAACACTTGAAATGAAAATCGAAGTCGGAAGGGTGCGTTCTCTTACTTTTTTACGCAATATGTGTTATTTTTTCCCATTGTAAAGAGTATATTGTTGTTGTTGGCTTTGTTGTCTGGTCTCAAAATCCAGGCGTTCACTTTTTTGAAGAGGGTGTCAAAGTTGTTATCGCACTGTTTTTGTTGTTGTTGCTGTTGTTGTTGTTAGTATGAGAACAAGGAAACCTTTTAATGTTGGCTTTGCCACCCAACCCTATGACTATGGCGGCAGCACAATAATGAGTGGGCCGATCGCACGAATCAAACATTTGGCTTTTAGCAAAATTAAACGACACATGCCACAAATGCATTTCTATGGATTTGGCAGCATTGGTAATGCCAAGTTTTCTTCTCCCATAGTGCGGTCGGTCGGTCACAGTCTATGGAATTAATCGCAATGAATATTTGACTGAATGACTGAATAAAGTTCTCATCATTTTGACATGGAATCCATATGTGAGCATAGATGGATGTCCTTATGTTAGCATTTAGGCAGCGAGATATCATTGGAAAATATAAAACAAAAACAACAACAAGACCTTAAATGTAGATTAGTGTTGAAACAAATGATGAAATGAGATACGTCATAAGGTGGTGGTGGTGGTGGCACACGACAATGGACGCTATTTGAATGGGGTAGCGACAAATGACATCAAATTAATGCAAATAAAATTTAAGTCAATACGCAGCTGTAGAAGAGTGGAACATTTGTTGCAACTAATGGAAATTGTGTGTTGTATTAATTAGGCCTTATGTTGCTGCATTTGCTGCTTGATAATTTTGAATCACCTTTGGGAAAAGGATATATAATGGGTGGATGAAGTAGAATTTTTTAGATTTGAATTTGTTATCATTTTAAAGCTTTCGTCAAAGATTAAATCTAGCATAAAATTAGTATCATATGAATATGACATTATTTTTTGACATTTTTGTTGCAGACATATAGAGAATTAGTTGTAGCAAGTCAACCATTTTGAGCCAGATGCTGAGAGAGAGCGCTAGCCGGTCATAAGTCGGAATATTTATGTATTCAAAATAATAATATTATTGCACAAATTTGATGTAAAATATCTAAATCCTTAAACTAACGATTTTTGCACTCTGTGGATTATAACTTAAAAGTTTCATGGAGTTGCAACGGCTCTCAAGTTTCTGCGCAATTAACAGCAAAACCGATCACACCGCGTTTTGGAGAACAGTGAGTTTTTCTTCACTTACTTTTCCGAATTCTAACAACGCTTCAGTAATAATAGCAAAACTATTTGTGGTGCAGCAATAAAATTCGATACCTTAGATAGTGTTGGTAGCATATAGTAATTTGTTACAAATGGACACTTCCACCTCCCATATAGCCCAAATTTTAAAATCGTCATAACCGAAAATATGGTTGGAATTCGGAAGAACATCGGAAAATGTTAGATTTCTGGGACTATTTTGAACAACTCTTCTTAGTTCCATTGGAAATAAATTGGGCTTTCATAATTTGTTACTAAAACTACGTGTTAATAGTACAGTTTTTGGATAAATAGTGCTTTAAAAAAAAAACTGGTCAAAATTTTTGAAAATTTGCCATATCTTAAAAACCATGACTCGGATTTAAAACTTTTGTATACTAATTTTGTAGTTAATTGACCTTTGTGACATTATTAGAATCCAATTTTCCAAACCGGTATTCATTAAGCTATATCACAATCTTCCGATGGCTATATCTCCGCCGGTTTGGGAACTTCGAAAAACGGAACTAAGAAAAGTTGTTTAGAATAGTTCCAGGAATCTTACATTTTCCGGTGTTCTACCGATTACCAACCACCCTCTATAATGTTCAACAATAATATTTGATATCTGAGACTGAATTGGCAGCATCTGGCTATTAGCTGAAAATGGGCGTGATCGGATGAAGGACACGACCACCAATCTTAAGACCCGAAATGTGAAATCGCCATAACTTTGGGAATATTCTATGTATAACTGTTATATGTGATATCTGAGACATAATCGGTAGCGTCTAGCTTTCAATTAAAAATAGGCGTGTTTTGAACAAGGAAATCCTAACTTACATACAGGCCGAAATCATCCGCCATATTGTTTTCGATAATTTTATCCAAAACTTGTAATTAGTGAGCTCAAAAATCCCCTTAGCTACATCACTTTTTAAGAAAATTTCGCTCCATTTTGGATCCACCATTTTAATTTAAAAAAAGTTGATCCCGAATTCCGAAGTGAAAAGCTCAAAAACCACTTTAGTCACAATATTTTTTGGGATTTAAACATTTTTTGAGAAAATTGTCCACTATATGGAAACGCCATTTCGATTCAAAAACGTTGATCCCGAATTCAGAAGTAACGACCTTCAAAACATGGGTTGCCAACTTCTTTTCAAACAAATATCGTAGCTTTGAGAATCTGAAACTGCATCTGAATATGAATCTGAAATTGAATATGAATCTGAAACTGAATTTGAAACTGTATCTGAAACTGAATCTGAATATAAAACCGAATCTGAATCCGAAACTCAATCAGTTGAATTCTGCTTTCAGTATAAAGTATTCAGTTTTCAGTGTTCAGTCTTCTGTATTCAGTATTCGGTATTAAGTAGTCACTTTTCAGTATTCGCTATTCAGTATTCAGTACTCGGTATTCAGTATTCAGTTTTCATTATACAGTATTCAGCATTCAGCTTGAAGCATTCTGTCTTCAGTATTCAGTACTCAGTTTTCATTAATCAGTATTCCGCAGTATTCAGTGTTCATTATTCAGCTTTCTGTATTCAGTGCTCAGTATTCAACATTTAGTTTTCAGTTTCAGTTTTCAGTTTTACGTATTTTGTAACGAATTACACAGGTCATATACTACTGAATACGAAAATTATATTGTATCAGATTCACCGAATTGACCATAGTTCTCCAGATATTCTTGTTTAAAAGTGCAAAAATACCTTTTTTGAGGCATAACAAAATTGCAGCATTGTGACATTACTTTTGTTTCGTCTTGCCTACATATAAGGTATAGGCCTTTCCCTAATTAAAACTGCCACTGTTTGTTCCTGTTGTTCTCGATATTTCAAATTGCCTTCGCCAGACAAATTATGACAGCATGCATTGCCAAGTAAAAAATGTTGCATTTATAGCAACAATTGCTGCCGTGGCCTTTCTATAGCTACAGCTGTCTGTTAGTTTGCCTTCATACTTTTGTTTGACACTCTCTTCTTCACCCTGGACATGACTGACAATCAAAGTGTCTATTAATAATAAAAATACATATATGTATGTGTGTATACAGCAATGACAACGTGAGTGATGATCAACGACAGCATAAAACTAAAGTATCAACAGCAAACAAAAGGCAACATATGTTGCTGTTGCTGATATTCCCTGTTGCAGCGGCAACAATTGTGACAACTAAAAGAAATTTTGCGAAATTAAGATCGAGCGATAGCGAATGTAAAAGCATGTGTTATTTTTGTTGTTGCTACATAGTTCCAAAAATAAGTCAGCAACATTGATCGCAAGCAACACGTGCGTCGTCTGCGATCAACATTGATTGTAGGCAGCAATGAAATACAGCAGAAGAATCTGAAAAGAAAAAAAAAATCGGATTTTCAAATGTCTACAGTTGGCGGCTAAACAACAAATTGATTGACAATTCAATTGTGCTTGTGGGCACACATATTCATAAAAAGAATGACAACAACAAATATAATTACCTCGGTGACAATTTCATTATAATTCAATTTTTAAATTTGATTCAGTGCGTTTTATCAACGGCTCATAGAAATGAATTAGAAATCGAACTTTCTGAAAAATTTTATAAGCTACATGTCTTATCCAGCTTTTAAACATTATCATTAGTTGGTACCTTGTCACTATCCGAAAAAGAATGAAAGTTGTCCATAAAAAATCAGTAGTTTCAGACCCCCATCCTTGGTTCTCTTAAATCCATATCCTCCTCCAAAAAAAAAATGTTCATCGAGGAATTCTGTTTGACACACGGACGTATTTATTTTATTTAGAATTATCATTTTTTTTTTAAGATGAAAATTAAAAATATTGGAAAAAATCAAAAGAATCAGAATACATTGAAAATGTCAATTACATTCAAAAAGTATCTTGAAGTATAGGAAAAGTCTAAAAAACCACGAAATGTTTCGAAAACGAAAAGTATCAAAAACCAATAAAAAATCAAGAAAACCTTAAAACATCTTAAATACATCTAAAATTTAATATTTAGTATCAAAGAAGGAACGGAAACATAGAAAAACTCAATAAAGATTTAAAAATATCAAATAATATAAAACACCTAACAAATTCCTAAGCTTTAAATAGTAACAGAAAAGTCTATTGGAGTCAAAGGTTTATAAAAGTTTGATAGTATTGAAAATCTTCAAAAACTTCGAAAAGTAGATATTGAATAGTAGATGAAAAAATAGGAAAGTATTGTCTTATTTCAGAAGGCATAAAAATAAGTTCAAATTCCTTCAAGGTATCAAAAAGTTACAGAAATTTAGTATTAACTAGTAAGGGTGTCATTTTTGGCATGGCCAAACATTAAATACCCTACACAGCAGTATTTTGAAAGTTTTGCTTATATGGGAGGTGCCACGCCCTCTTGTCCAAATTCACTCAGTTTTTTCTCAGAGTTTGAATTTATAGTTCTTAGCATTTGAGTGAAATTTGGTTGGATTATCTCAAAAAATGTTTTCAGTATAGCGTTTTGAACCTTTTGCTTATGTGGGAGGTGCCACGCCCTCTGGCCCGAAATCTCTTGGTTTTTTTTCAGAGCTTGCGCTTACAATTCGTAGTATTTATGTGTATTTTGGTTGCATTATCGTGAAAAAAACTCAAAAAGTTGCATTTTGAATATATTTTTTGTATGGGCGGTAGGCGTGTCCGTTGACCGATTTCGCTCATTTTCAATCCCCCGAGCTAACTTTGACGCCGAAGGCTGCGCACCGAATTTCATTTAATTATCTTGCTTAGTTTTCCCAAAAAGTGTATTTCCACACACAGCCAGCCAGCCAGACAGACGGAAATGACTATATCGACTCAGGAGGTGACGCTGATCAAGAATATATATACTTTTCTATATCTGCCACGCCTCCTTCTCTGCGTTACAAACGGAAGGACAAAGTGAATATACCCTGGGTGTAGGGTATAAAAAGTACCGAAACACGGAAATTCAATCAGAAATTAAAAAGTCCATTAACCTCTAAAAGTTTCGAATATTAAAAAGAAACGTAAAATAAGATCGAAGCAAAACAAATAGTAAGGGTGTAACCTTTGGCGTGACCTAACATTAAATACCCTATACTGCAGTATTTTGAAAAATTTTGCTTATATAAGAGGTGCCACGCCCTCTTGTCCAAGTTCACACAGTTTTTGCTCAAAGCTTGCATTTACAGTTCTTAGTGTCTGAGTAAAATTTGGTGGATTATTTCAAAAAACCTTTTCAGTATAGCGTTTTGAAGCTTTTGCTTATATGGAAGGTGTCACGCACTCTTGTCCGAGTTCGTCTAGTTTTAGCTCAGAGCATGAATTTATAGTCCTCAGTATTTGAGTGAAAGTCAGTTGGTCTATCTCAAAAAACTATTTCAGTATAGCATTTTGAAACTTTTGCTTATATGGGAGGTGCCACGCCCACTTGTCCGAGTTCACACTGGTTTTGCTCAGAGCTTGCATTTATAGTTCTTTAAGTCTGAGTACAATTTAGTTCGATTATCTCAAAAAACGCTTTCAGTATAATGTTTTGAAGCTTTTGCTTCAAAAGGAAGGTGCCACGCCTCTAGTCCGATTTCACCCGGTTTGAGGGCTTCCATTTATAGTTCTTAGTGTTCGAGTAAAATTTAGTTCTATTATCTCAAAAATCGCTTTCAGTATAGCGTTTTGAATCTTTTGCTTATATGGGAGGTGCTACGCCTTCTTGCCCGACTTTGTCCAGTTTTTTCTCAGAGCTTGAGCTTACAATTCGTAGTATTTAAGTGTGTTTTGGTTGCATTGTCGTGAAAAATACTCCTAAAGTTGCATTTTGAATATATTTTTTGTAGGGGCGGTAGGCGTGTACCGATTTCGCTCATTTTCAATCCCGCAAGCTAACTTTGACGGCGAAGGCAGTGTATCAAATTTCATTGAATTATCTTACTCAGTTTTCCCAAAAAATGTATTTCCACGCACACCCAGTCAGCCACCCAGCCAGCCAGAGACATGACTATATCAACTTAGGAGGTGGCGCTTATCAAGAATATATACAATTTTCTATATCTGCCACGCTTCCTTCTCTGCGTTACAAACGGATGAACAAAGTGAATATGCCCTGGGTGTATGATATAATTGGTGGCTCTTATATTTTAATCATTTGTCAACAAAATCTATTCAAAATTTGGCTTATATATCAAAATTCGTATACTTTTGATTGAAAAAAATTCAGAAAATTGACAAAACCAATGATATTTTAGATAATACAATGGTGTTTTCTAAAGAAATTATTTTTTTTAATATAAAAATGTCGGATGCTCGATATTGATTTTTGACCCACAGCTTATTGGTAAAATTTTCTTAGAATTTTCCGTAGATTACGTTTGCGCTGGAAGCTTGGTCAAATTTTTTAAGCCCAAATAATAAATAAACTGTATTGATTAGTTTTTTCACCTGCCACCAAGTTCGTTTCATACCTATTTTCCATTCAACAAATGGGTTCTAGAACTATAAAAGTAGTGCATTCACCTCTCTTGAGTAGGTTGTCTGCGTTATTATTGTCATCATATCACTCGCGCCCTGTAAACCCTATTATAGTCACATCGTTCTGCATAAAGCTTGGAGAAGTTCAAATTATTTGGGAATAGCTTTAATTATATTAAAGTACACAAAGTAACTATCTTCTATTAATTATAATTTCCACTACTTATTCGCTCACATAATTTGCTTACAATTCTTCCGGAATGAAATTAATTAAAAAACCTTTAATTAAAATGGAAAAAACAAATCATAAACTTTCGCATATTCAAACTCTACTCAGAGGTTTGCATAGTAGGTAGTAAAACCAACAACAATAAAAACAGCAACAACACCAGCAATGTAAAGAATTTTACTATAAAAAATTTCCATTAATGAAATTCCACAGACTCTAATTACTCGAGTTGATTGTTGTTGCATGCCAGCGCTCTCGAATGCAATTGCAAACATGAATGAATAAAATGAAGAAGAAGAAGACGAAGCAGCAGCAGCAAAAAAATGCAAATAAAACAAAGCAGAACTTGAAGCAGCAGCAACAGAAGCAGCAGCAATATGCCAAGATCGTCATAGATCTCATTAAAAGTCTCATATTTCTAAAGCGATTGCAAATGCAGCAACAACAACAACAACAACAACAACAACAACAACTGCCAGCTTAGTGTGATGTTGCAAATGTTGCTACATCTCCATCATTAGACCAAAGCAATAGCAGCAGCAGCATTAGCAACATGAAACCAAACAAGTGGAGCTTTGGAAATCAACAATGTTGCCAGATATAATGAGATTGTATATTTTTGAGATTTATGAAGCGCCGCAGAATCATTACAAAAGATATGAATTCAGAACTTGTTGGGATCTGCACCTAATGAATATCTAGTTATTGTTAATAGCATTAGCACCTTAATTAGTATTGAATGAACGCAGAGATTCTAAATGGCAAACTTGATTTAATGAAGCTTTAAACAGGAGAAAGACTTCATAGAGCCATATTTTCTAAACGATGAGTTGTATGAAGAAATGTCTATATAATTAACTTTTTTATTACAAAATTTAAAAGCTACAAACTTGCTAATAAACATTTTTCTATAGAAGAAATCATTAACGAGATATTTACCAAAAAATGATTCCATGCATGAAGTCTGTCGCATATTAGTCTATTGAATAGATCGTAAAAAACATGCTATAAAGGAAGTAAGACTTTCACGGCTTTTTATTATAGAAATCGGTCAAATGGTCATTAAAGATGAAAAAACCGCAGAGTGCTATTAAATTAGAGGGTGAAAATCGAGGGGGAAAATGCACACTTTACAGTTTTTTCAAAATATCAAGCGAACAAAGCTAAATTTCGATATTTTTTTTTGAAAATTTTTTGTGGAGAATTAAATTTACCATCGAAATATTTATTAAAAAATTTAAAAAAAATTCAATTTATCAAAAATTTTGATACAAAAAAGAAAAAAAACGTATTCTTGTGTTTTTTTACTCTTTTGCCTATTACTGTTTTAGAGTCAGAGATAGACATTGCACAATATATATAAAGAAGATAAAATTTCCTTTAAAACTTATAATCAAAAAATTTCTTAGGCAAAAAATTTACCGAAATATGGCCAATGGAACATGGAAATTTTCTTTATGCGCTCGGAAAGAATTTTTTGGAACTTCTTTAATTTTTTTTTTTATCGTGTTTTGAAAAATTATAAAATGTCACTAAAAATCTGACAAATAACATATGTATTTCTTGAATAATTCTAAGCATTTTTTGCCTATAACACTTTTTTCGTAAGACGCCTTGTTTTTGAATACGGTTTTCCGAAGGCATTAAGAAAATTTTGTTTTGAGTGGTCATTGGTCATATTTCGATCAATGTGTAGAAAACAAGAAATTTGTAAACAAACCATTTCAAAGAAAATTTTATCTTCTTTTATTTATGTTGAGCAATATCTATACCTATCTCTAACCCAAATAAAATTATAGGCACAAGAGTAAAAAAACACAAGAATTCGTTCTTTTGCTCTTTTTTTCTTTTCTGTTTCAAAATATTTGGTATAAGAAACCTTTTTAAAATTTCGATTGACAAATTTAATTTTTTTTTTTTTTTGTAGGAAACTATTAGCTTTTTCCCTGTAGGACCAAGGACTGTTCCAAAACTTGTTTGCAAACTACTCTAAGGGAGAACCCAACTAGTCCAAATTCTGGTCCTATCACATTTAAAGTTCTGTAAACGTTTTACATTGTTTGTCATTGGGCGTAACCAATTGTCTCCTTATGCATTACAATCGGACCAGAATAAGGTCAATTGTCTCCTTATGTATTACATTCGGGCCAGGAAAAGGCCAATTTTTATACCCTACACCCAGGGTATATGCACTTTGTCCTTCCGTTTGTAAAGCAGAGAAGGAGGCGTGGCAGATATGGAAAAGTATATATATTCTTGATCAGCGTCACCTCCTGAGTCGATATAGCCATGTCCGTCTGTCTGGCTGGCTGGCTGGCTGGCTGGGTGGCTGGCTGGCTGGGTGATGTGTGTGGAAATACACTTTTTGGGAAAACTAAGCAAGATAATTCAATTAAATTTGGTACCCTGCCTCCGTCATCAAAGATAGCTCGGAGGATTGAAAATGAGCTAAATCGGTTAACGGACACGCCTACCGCCCATACAAAAAATATATTCAAAATGCAATTTTAGGAGTATTTTTCACGACAATGCAACCAAAATACACATAAATACTAGAAATTGTAAGCACAAGCTCTGAGAAAAAACTGAGCGAACTCGGACAAAAGGGTGTGGCACCTCCCATATAAGCAAAAGCTTCAAAACGCTATACTGAAAGCGATTTTTGAGATATTCGAACCAAATTTAACTCAGACACTAAGAACTATAAATGAAAGCTCTCAACAAAAATTGGGTGAAATCGGACAAGGGGGCGTGGCACCTCCCATATAAGCAAAAGCTTCAAAACGCTATACTGAAAGCGATTTTTGAGATATTCGAACCAAATTTAACTCAGAAACTAAGAACTATAAATGAAAGCTCTCAACAAAAATTGGGTGAAATCGGACAAGGGGGCGTAGCACCTCCCATATGAGCAAAAGTTTCAAAATGCCATACGGAAAGAGTTTTTTGAGATAATCCAAACAAATTTCACTCAAAGACTATAAATGCACGCTCTAAGCTAAAACTAGAGGAACTCGGACGAGAGGGCGTGGCACCTCCTATATAAGCAAAAGCTTCAAAACACTATGCTGAAAACATTTTTCACTCAGACATTTAAACCTATAAATGCAAGCTCTGAACAAAAACTGGGTGAACTCGAACAAGAGGGCGTAGCACCTCCCATATGAGCAAAATTAAAAAAATACTGCAGTGTAGGGTATTTAATGTTTGGCCAGGTCAAATTTTACACCCTTACTAGTTTTCTTTTCTGTTTCAAAATATTTGGTATAAGAAACCTTTTTAAAATTTCGATTGACAAATTTAATTTTTTTTTTTTTTGTAGGAAACTATTAGCTTTTCCCTGCAGGACCACGGACTATTCCAAAACTAGTTTGCAAACTGCTCTAAGGGAGAACCCAACTAGTCCAAATTCTTGTCCTATTACATATGAAGATCTGTTAACATTTTACATTGTTTGTCATTGGGCGTAACCAATTGTCTCCTTATGCATTACATTCGGACCAGAAAAAGGTCAATTGAGGAGTGGCCGTACCAAAGGGCCTAAGTACCATTTCGAGGCAAAAGTAATGTCATACTTTTTATGTGCCTGATAGTCTGTTATTTGACTGTTATAATTTTTTCAACATAATGACATCAATTTCACGCTATCAAGAAAATTTTTAGTGAAAACAGAAAACAATTTAATTAATTTCTTACAAAATGCCACCCGTTTTATATTATGACACTACTTTTGCCTCGAAATGGTACTTAGGCCCTTTGGTACGGCCACTCCTCAATTGTCTTCTTATGTATTACATTCGGACTAGGAAAAGGCCAATTTTTTATTTTTTTATTTCATTTATAAATTTCAACAAATTTAATTTGAAATCAAAATTTTACAAAAAATTTCAAAAGGTTTCATAGCCGAATGTGCTAAAGAGTTTTTTATATATTTCTGAGCAATGTGTTCCGGGTTCGAACCTCAGTGTGGATGAACATTTTTTTATTATTTTATTCCTCGGCTATGTTGGAAACATCTCATCAGACAAATTGTGTACAAAATAATAGAAATATAAAAATTGGAATTAAAAATCACCGAGTGGAGGATATGAACCCGGGCGTTTCCATGCAACGCAAGTCACTAGACCGATACACTATCGTTTGGTCTTATTCACAATCGACGAACTGCCTAAGGGTATGCAGTCAGTAGCTTTATAATTTCACTGATACAATCGATACAAACTTGGACCACTTTTAATACTAATGATGGATTATGCATTACATTTGGGCCATTTTTGATACAATTGATAACATTTGGGCCATTTTTGATACAATTGATAACACAGGCCAACAAAAAAAAGGCCACTGCGCTAAAAATCATACCACCTATTCTCATTTTAGGTGTAGTCCATTATGGACTACTTACAAAAAAACTAGACCAAAGATTGGACTATTGAGACAATTGACTCCGTCGTTCCTACAAGGTTATATGAGCTTTCTAAGGGTGCATTTGGTTTATAAGGTTTATGAAGATTTTGCAAAGTTATGGTCCTTTAAATTTAGTGTTTAAAATTATTTATCTTTTTTTTTTTTTTGATTTTAGCGGCAATTTAGTAGGAAAAGGGTGCTATACACATACCCTTCAATAACTTTTTTTGAAATTCCCGTTAAATTTTCTTTAATTTGGTAGGACATACCATTTTTTTAATTCAGATCAAAAAATACAATACTTTTCAAAAATAATCCGTTTATATGTCAGAAAATCAGTTTTAACCCTATAAGAGTTTGCTCTATGATCTCCAAGAAGCTTCGTTACCTTATGCGATACACCCTACCGATGATTCCAGAAAAGAAAATTTACTTTTTTTTTTTTTTTTTTGGGAGAAAAACGAAAAAATTCTCAGACTTCTGTTGAGTCCTTCCAAGATCAATGTTATTTTTCTATGATTTTTCAAATTTTTTCAACTACTTCATTATTTTCCCTTAATAAAGTCAAGTGCCAAGAAAGAAAATAAATATGGTAAATTTTTAATTATGTGGCAACAATGTAAAAGGCAACCAGCCATCCAATATAAAACGCCAAGTTGTTTTATTTGCTGTTGTTTGTGATTTATTTTTTTCCCATACAAAATCTGACTTCATTGTTAAGATGGGTCTGTCTATCTATCTGTAAGCTGCTGCTGCTGCCGCTGCTGTTGTTGTTATTGTTGTTGCTTCTTGCTGTGAGGCGCTTCTGAGTTGCACATTTGGCGGAAATGAAGAAACTTTCTAAATAGATCGCGCGTTGAGTTCAACTCAAGTGCTGCTTTGCTGCTAAGTGTGCTGTTGTTGCCAGCAAACGTTGCCTGTTGCATGAGTAAAGTTTCAAACGATGTTGTTGCTGTTGTAATTGTTGCTGTTGCTGTTGTTGTTGTTGTTATTGCTTGCAGTTGACGGCAGGTGGTGATTGTTGCAGATTCGCATAATGAATTCATAAATTTGTTATTATTGCTGTTATTATTGTAAATATTATTGCTGTTGTTGTTGTATTTGTTGCTGTGGCAATGAACAGGTGGATTTCTAATTGTTCAACTGTCTATTGGGTTATCAGCTTATAAGCTGAAAATTGAATTTTTATATCTTTTTTATTGAAATTTTTATATTTTTTTCCGCTCTTAAATCAATTGCGATCTTCAGCTGCTTTTAATAACTTTCAATTCATTAAAGCTGTTTGTTGGCAAGAAATCTCCGACTTTTTTCAGTTTTTGCAACTAAAGGCACATAGCAAAAGTGTTGATGGATAGGTCATATTCTCCCGAAACCACACAGCGAAGTCTGCCACCAGGTCATTGAGTGGAATCTACAAGGCATTAGAAGAGGTGGTATACCAAGATCCACCTGAAAAAAGTCGTTAGAGAAGTAAATCCAAGAATCCGGAAAGTCTTGGAAAGAAATAAAACTCATCGCAAGGGATCGTGAGAAATGGAGACGTTTTATTTTGGACCTATGCTCCTCCTAGGAGTTACATGACTACGCAATTTTTTTGGTATTAAATATTTCTTGATTTTTCGACCTTCTTTTTTAACTTTTTCAAAATTTCTAAAACTTTTCAACAGCATATTGAAACACATCAACAGTTTTACGTAAACCATTTTTTTCGTATATTCTTTCACTCTGGAAATCACAAGACTTTTCAAATTACACTATAAGCCCTTATCTATTCGAATATGTTTCACCTTTCATGTGAACCCAAAAATAATATACAAATCTCACAGAATCTTTAACATCGTTCTAATCCGCTCGAAATACAAAAATAACAATTTAACATCATAAAACGTCAAACTGACAACAGCCGCAGAGTGACATTTAACAGGCGAACACACATGTGACAAGTCAATTTGGTTGTTGATGTTGTTGGAGTTGAACGATCAAATTGGAAAACATTAAAATCCAATCAGAAATTAGTGAAAAAAAAAAAACAGAGAGAGCGAGAAATAATGAAGAATGCCACGTGCAACTTCTTATATGGAAGGAAAGCTTAATGATCCAAACGATGAAAACTCTGACTGTGAATGAGGACTGTGAGGCACATGGCACATAGAATCGGTATTTTGAATAATTTGAAAAAATAAACGCAATGACAACGCATGGAAGAAATTCAAAATTAGAATATGCCAGGCAGCAATATAAAAAAAGATAAATGAAGCAGCAAATGCTGCGGCAGTAAAAACTTGCAATGAAATTCTAAAGTTGGATTGCAACAAAAATGCAAACGATGCTACCGAGACACGAGAGTGAAATGCGCCAAACATTTGTGGTAATAAATCATTAAAGGTTGACAACAGAGTTTTAGTGTTTCAAACTTTCAAATGGACACTGTGAAATTTACGGGGAATATCGAAGATTAAAAGAAAATTTATCGGAAATTTATTGCTAAAACTAATGGGTATTTATTCAAGACTCCTTTGAAAAAAGCCGTTTTTTTGGATATCGATGCATTTCAATTTTTGGCAATTTTTTGATGAATACTTTATTTTACATTTGCATTCGCTACTTTTCAAGGGTTTTCGACTTTTTCGAAGATTTTACTTCTCGACTTTTTTTTGTCTTTTTTAATGTTTTCTTTGATATCAGATGATTTCCAATGTTATCCGATGTTAATCGATTTATTTGATATATTTTGACTCTTATTTGGTTATTTTTATGTTTATGTTAATCGATATTTGCGATGCTGCACAGGAAATGGGACCTTATCTTCACAAAATATGAAACCGTTTTTTTTGCATTTTCTTAAAATACATATTAACCGTATTCACGATCTTGTTGCATAGTAGCAAATGCAAAATTATTTAAAATTACAAAAACAAATTCTATTGATTTTTCAAAAGCAAGAGTCTTGTAAGCAAGACCAAATTTGCAAGAGAAAAACTTATTGCACGATTTATTTCCAAGAGTCTATTGTGACTGATTTTATTTTTTCATTTGTGATTGGTACAATTGCTTAGTGACTTTTATTTTTTTGACAATAGTTTTTTGTCACAAATTGAAATTAAAATGTAAACAAATATAATTTGATTTGCTTTTTTTTCGTTTCGGTTTTATCTATAAAGACTTCTCCGTAGTATTTGCATTAAGGACATCGATAAATGCATGTACAACGTTAAGGACTCAACGTTTTTGGATTACATTCGGAGTAAATAGCAAATATTAAGAAGAAACTCATGCAGTCGCCAAAAAGAAAAGAACAATTTTGTTAAGATTGTATAAAAATATATGTACTTATGGATATAATTAATAAAATTGTGATTTTCTTCTCAATAACGCATAAACATTCAAAGAACTTTCTTTTAACTCAAAATAAGATTCCAAATAAATTTTAAGTTCAAAAAATGCTTGACAGCAAAAAAGAAACAGCTGTTCTGAAACGTTTGCAATAGCAATTTCCAACAGTGTATGCTCACAGTTATTTACTCTTGCAAATTTGCATTTGCTACGATGCAACAAGATCGTGAATACGGCTATTATTTTGAATAAAATAATACCTCGAACACTGAAAAATTTCAAAAATTGACTGAGATATGACGTTTTGAAATCGTAAAAGGAAAAAGTCAAGTTAGTAGATAGCTCTCCTGCAAAATCTTGTCAGTGAAGACAAGGATATGGTCTCTTTTTTTTAAGAGCTTCACATGTTCAACGTTTTTGGTCTATTTCAAAGCTTTCCAACATCATGCTTTGTGAATTCGCTGATTTTTATTGATACTTATTGTTTTAAATTGGCTTTTTCGACGCTTTTCATTACTGTTCGCCACTTTTCAAGGTTATTAGACTTTCAAAGAAAACTTTTTTATACCTTACACCCATGGTATATTTACTTTGTCCTTCCATTTGTAACGTAGAGAATGAAGCGTGGCAGGTATGGAAAAGTACTGGGTGTACAACTTAAAAACCGGAATTTGACGGTGGATATCCGTACTAACAAATATCGTGAAAGCTCGAACTTTATATATTTGTCATTTTGAAGGTACATTTGACAGCTGTCAAAATCAGTCGACAAAACAATTTTATCTTGTGTGCATCATTATTATTTTTCACGATGAATAACTTCGAAAATTGGAGAAAAAGACAGCATTTGCGGGAGGTTCTGTTGGGTAATTTTTTTGCAAAGAAACTGCTGCCAAAAGTCATTTTTGCATCGGATCGTGACTGGGGATGAAAAATGCATCCATTACGACAACCCGAAACGCAAACATTCGTATATGAAGCCCGGACAACCAGGACCTTCCCAGCCAAAGGCAAATATCCATGGTGCCAAGGTAATGCTCTGTAATGCTCACAGGTGACCTCTATCGAACACAATTAATACGTTTGAAGCGTGCCATCATCGAAAAACGCCCGGAATATGCGACCAGACACGAAGCAATAATTTTTCATCATGACAACGCTCGGCCACATATTGCTGCCCCAGTCAAAAATTACCTGGAAAACAACGGAAAACAACGGATGGGAAATTTTGCCTCACCCGCCTTATAGCCCAGACCTTGCACCATCAGACTACCATTTGCTCCGATCGATGCAGAATGCCCTATCAGGAATACGCTTCACTTAAGTTCAAGATATCGAAAATTGGATAGATTCATTTTTGGCCGCCAAGCCAGCGCAATTTTTTTGGGATGGAATTCATAAACTGCCTGAAAGATGGGGAAATGTTGTAGCTTCCAATGGACAATACTTTGAATAAAATATATTGTAACATTTTTCCACAATAAATCATCAAATTTCGCTAAAAAATTCCGGTTTTTAAGTTGTACACGCAATATATATATTCTTGATCAGCGTCACCTCCTGAGTCGATATATCCATGTCCATCTGTCTGGCTGGGTGACTGCGTGGAAACACATTTTTTGGGAAAACAGAGCAAGATAAAATTTGGTACACTGCCTCCGTCGTCAAAGTAAGCTCGTGGGATTGAAAATGAGCGAAATCGGTCAACAGTCACGCTTACCGCCCATATAAAAATATATTCAACATGCAACTTTAGTAGTAGTATTTTTCACGGCAATGCAAATACATATAAATACTATGAATTGTAAGAGCAGGCTCTGAGCAAAACTGGGCCAATTCGGACAAGAGGACGTGGCACCTCCCATATAAGCAAAAGCTTCAAAATGCTATACTGAAAGAGTTTTGTAAGATAATCGAACTAAATTTTACTTAGACACTAAGTTACACCCTTACTAGTTTTCTGAAAGGAAAAATTTTCATGGAATTTGTCCCTTGTTTAATTTCCTTAACTTAACCTTTTAACGACCAGGTCTAAATTCGAGAAAGAATTTCGAAATAAAAATACGACAAGATCGAAGTAATGGGGCTTAATAAAACTTTCATTCAAGCAAATGGGGTTCTGGCAAATATAGTTGCCTTTAGTCGTTAAAGGGTTAATGCAGTTTTTCCAAAATAAAGACAAATTTAAAATACAAACCCGTTTCAGACTTTTTATTAGTTGTTTGCATTCATAGACAAAGCGTGATCAAATTCGTGAGTCACTGTAATTACGGTTTTCCTTAAACCTTGCAGAACCAATGGGGCATATAAGTTCCATTTGAATTTTTCAATGTCAGGCCCGCATTTCCTTTGCGATTGGAGTCAGACATGTCTTCGTTGATGGAGAAGAGATATACTTAGATATTCAATTTTGTTAGTAAAATTTAACTTTATATCCTCAGGAACCCACAAATACCAAATTCAAAAAATTGCGTTTTTTTAAACTAATTTTCAGTATATTTTATTCGAAATAAATTAGAGAAAAAAACTATACAGAAATCATCGATGGTGAATTTTGAACCAATTTGGTTATGTTGTGAAATGAAAATAGTCCAGCCAAACTATGTAAACATATCTAATTTTGTTCAGTATACCCGATTTTGATTGGACACGGCTCATTTTGTTCGTAATTAAATTTGGACACAAACCAATACTTTGGATTTATGTGTTTTGGATTTCTTTTATTTTGCAGGGGGATTTTTCATGGGGGATTACCATGAAAAATCCCCCTGCAAAAAAAAATCACAAATTTTCCAGCGGTTCAGGGGCGGTCCGGAAAGCGTTAAAACATTTAATAGCCTCGAAAACCTCGTAAAATCGTAAAACTGCAAAAGTTCGTTTTGATTTTGACAACCATTACGAGTTTACGAGGTTTTCGAGGCTTTGACACGTTTTAAGGAATATGATCATTTCTGTTTTTGTATGGTCGCACAATTTATTTTTCCAGGAAACCGACTAAATGCAAAAGTATTGTCATAATATTAATGGGCTGTCATTTTATCAGAAGTGAAAAAAAAGTAACGTTAATTGCACAAAAACCTTACATAAAAACGTAGAATTTATGACATTAAGTTGAAAAAGTGATATGGGTCAAATGACTATCTCCTGGGTTGATGAACATTTATGATCATTTTACGGCATTTTGAATCGCAAGATATCTATTTCCAAATTGGTTGGCTTATTGTCAACTGATTCTCTATCTATCTATAATATTAATGTCACAACACAATCGATTTGCAAAAATTATAGCCCATTCATTCCACTTTGCACTTGAAAAATTTCATTACCGCTATAAATTCTTGAAAATCCAAACATTTCAATAATTTACATTTTCATACTTTTTTCCAATTTCAGGTTGGTCAAAGGTATAAAAACTCGAGAGAAATTTTTATTATCAATATATTTTACAATTTAATGTCTAACCATCAGACAAAATCGTAGATTTAATTTCGGGCTTAAAAAAGAAATAAAAATGCCAAAGTAAACAAAATTTGCAACCAACAACATGTAACAACATGACGCTGCAACAAAATGTTGCCAGTAAGGCACCTGCGAGAAACTCATAAAATGTCCACAAATTAATTACAATTTATTTCCTACTGTTGCACAGTGGACACAATCATAAAGAAAAAAAATTTGACAAAAATTGCAAAAACAACGCAGCAACATGCAAATGCAAATGTGCAGTAACAACATGAACTTTGCAACAACATTGGCGGTTACAACAAAAATAACAAGTGTTAATTTGCACCAATGTGTTGTCAATAAATTTGTGCGCTTTGCATTTTGAGCGCCAACATTTAAATTTGAAAATTGAAACAGATATCTCGATATCGAAGGAGTTAAATTGAAATAACTTAATTTGAGCATTAGTCAAATCATTGAAAGTTATATTATAGTTGTCATTGTTGTTTTCAAGTTTTTCACATGCAACTCAAGTAGTTCAAATTTGAACATTTTGTCGCAAAACAAAGACCATATTCAAAAAGTGCAAGGGTTGGAAATGTAAGGGAAATGTAACGTTTTAATATTACTGCTCGTTATACGGCATTTCGAATTGTTGCTTACAATACATCTGGCTCCAAATTGATTGGCTTTTTGTGAACTACTGACGTTATTAGCAAAAGTTATGGCTCATTTATTCAAAGATATTACTTTTGCTCCATCTGTTACATACTTAGGATGTCGAGTACCATGATTTCTTGTCCAAATTCACCTAGATTTTGCTTAGATCTATTGCTAATTATTCCAGGTGCGTGAAATTTCGCTGAGTTGTCTGTAAAAATCTTTTCAGTATAGCATTTAGAAACTTTTGCTTATCTGGGTGGTGCCACGCCCTCCTATCGGAGTATTTGCTGACAGCATACATTTACTATTTTTAGTATCTGTGTGAAATTTTGTTGGATTATCTCAAAAAATAATCTTTGTATAGAATTTTAAAACTTTTGCTTGTATGAGAGCTACCATGTCTTTCGTTCAACCTCAACTTGTTTTTTCTCAGAGCATGCATTTGCTTTCCTTAGTGCTTATGTGAAATTTGGTTGGATTATCTCAAAAAGCAATTCCAGTATAGAATTTTGAAACTTTTGGTTATAAGTAAGGTGCCACGCCCTCTTGTTCGAATTCACTTAATTTTTGCTCAGAGCTTTATCTTACTATACCTAGTATTTATGTGTATTTTGGTTGCTTAATCGCGAATAAGGTTCCAAATATTGCGTTTTGAACACATTTTTTGTATGGGCGGTAGGCGTGTCCGTTGACCGATTTCGATCATTTTCAATTAATAAAGCTAATTTTAACGACGGAGACCGTGTACCAAATTTCATCGAATTATCTTGCTTCCAAAAATATAAAAATGATTTCAACGGACAGACAGACAGACACCCACATAGACGGACTTGACTATATTGACTCTGGAGGTGACGCTGATCAAGAATATATGTATGTTTTTCCATACCTGCCACGCCTCCTTCTCTGCGTTACTAACGGAAGGACAAACTGAATATAGCCTAGCTGTGGGGTATAAAAAGTTTTATCGCTGGTTTTGAGCCTATTGAGTCTCAATTTGTTGACAGTCACCTCAGATGGATTTATAAAGGCGGGGTGAAGATATTTGATTGCTGCTTCCTTCTTCCAAGAGGATTTAACTTCCTTTTTGAGGGTGTTGTAAGTTTGTGCGGCGCACAGTGATTGGAAAATCGAAAAAAACAAAAAAATGGCAAAAATTCTAAGGGTCGGTAATAAGGGAATTTTGATGATGCTGTTAACGAAGCCGAAATCTATTCTTTTAAAAACAGAATAGAATATTCAAAATGGTGAAATTAATACTGCTAAGCTGCATCTATTCTCATCAAAGTCGGCATATGGGAGACTTTAATGTTGTTTAAAACGAAAATCAATTTTTTGAAATGCAAAATGACAGATCCACAATAGCCGTTTTGTTCAAAACTATACTAATGAACAAGAAGATTATTGGAGTTTTTGAGGTCGCTGATAAAAAATATAAAATAAATTTTTGTGACACAAAATGGCTCATCCAAAATGGAGGACAAAATATGCCAAACATTGTTTTCTACAAAAGTTTGGTTTCTGGTATTGTTGATTACGAATATGAAATACATTAAAAAAGTCCTTATAACATTCTTCGGGGCACCTCAAAGTAGCTAAGATATTACAGGTTTGTGGAAAAATGTACTCTGAATACGATCCATGTGGAAATAAACCGACTTCCACGGTTAATATTTAATGTATTTGAAATCACTTGAACAAATTTTGTTGTATCTATATTTTTTCGAAATATTTAACTATTTATATAGAATGAAATCAATATAAAACGCTCCGGATTTGAGAAAAATATTAAACAATTATTCATTGAGAGATTCCATTTTGTTGCATTGCAAAAAGGATAACCGAAGTTATTTTTTCCGCTTATTTACTGAGGCTGTATGTCTGTATGTTCCTTATAGGCTCTTAAACGGCCGTGAAAATATATGTAGACTAGCTATTGCCCAGAGAGCGTTGCCTCACCTTTAACCCGAGGATTTTAGGATTTTACTCCTTAATATAAAATTTAAATACGCTTCTATTGGTATAATTGCCATGTCTCTATGATTTCTTGTTCCAGAGATATAAGGGTGTCCCATAGTTCACGCAATATTTGAACTTAGCTCCATTCGTGCGGTGAAGTGTTATGAACCAAAAGAAAAAATAATTTGACAGCTGACACCTTAAGATCAGTAAAAATGTATGGAAAGAGGAGATTCAATGCTGCATCAACGAAATTGAGACACATTACTGAAAAGTAGTTAATCGTTTTTTAGGCTCTCCTGAAAAGTTGCCAATTTCGAGTTAGGTTGTTTTGTCAAAAGTCCACAAATGTTATTCCTTTTGAGTGGCGTAACACCGCCCATTTTTCTACTGTGTGTTATTTGGCTAAGAGCCCTTTCATATGTGAATAGTTTTAGAGATATGACGAATTTCTTTTTAGGGGCGTGGCACCGCCCATTTTCTAGCCTAAAACCTTCCCCTGATGTAACTAACGTACTGTGAAAATTTCATCTAAATCGGTCCAGTGGTTTTCAAGTCTATAAAATACGAACACAGAAACTTTTAAAAGTCCCTCTTAGATGTCGAAACCAAAAATTTTGCAAAAAAAAAATTTTTTTTTCTTTTTTCATGTTTTTTACGCATTTCATAACTCTTAAGGACGTTTTAGTAGAAAAAAAGTTTTTCACCCACTTGGATATCGGATCCAAAAATTAAAAAATTTTTTTTTTCTTGTTTCCAAAAAAATTAATTTATTATTAGTAGAGTTCCCAGGGAGTTAAAAACACTGTATACGTAGGACTTCTACAAGACCGCATGAAATTTAATTATTAAAAGTGGAATGCTTAGCTTAAAATATAAATAAAAAAGTTTACCTATTTAAAAGTTGTGATCTTTTTTGTAGTGCGGTCATTTGGTAGATTTACCTGGAAAGTTTTTCGAAGTTTTTTAAACTGATTTTTTCTTTTAAATTGTGATAATACATGAACGGAGCGTCGAAGCAATAAAACAAAAATACCAGCTTATAGGGAATTGTTTGTTCTACAAACAACATTCCGTTTTTATTTTTACGACTTAAAGTTTAGGAGATATCTTTTGACAAACTTAAAATTTAGAAAAAAACTGTTTTTGCAAAATATTCCGAAACGATATGCCGCAGAAAAAATTTTATTCTTGGATTTTGCAGAACATGTTATTCTCTATGAATGTTTTACCAACACTTTTTCCGTCCGACTTACCGTTCATGAGATATCGCGATTTGAAAATGAACATAGTTTTATGAAAAGTTAAACGCAGTAGGCCTCTTCGTTTTGCCTTTTTGGACAAAACACCGTAGTCGGTGTTGGAAACAACTTCAATTACGAAGAAATTTACTAGAATTTTTCTCTAGAAGTACCCGTTACAGAGATAAAAATAGTAATTTTAAATGTGTTTTACGATTAGTGGAGTGCCTGAGACTTTTAAACTAGGATATTTATTAGAGTGAATGAATTTATATAGTTGAGGTGGGATTTTGTTTTTTATACCATGAAAAGAAAAGTTTACCAAAAATTTTTTTGTGCAATTGATTTTTTCTTTATTTAAGCAATAACTATAAAAAGTTAATGCACACTAAATCCAAAATAGATGTAACATTTTGCAAACTATTTTTTCTAAATTAATTTAGAGTCGCTGAACTCGAAAAACCCACTTATTTTTTATTTCTTTGGACCGTTCCCGAGTTATTCGGACATTTATATTTTCGAGGTTATAGCTTCATATGCATCAATATATTTGTAGAACGCCAAGTCCGATCGATTTTATTTTACAACGCTTACAAAGAGTGAGTAATGGCTCTTTTAACGAGTGTACCAATGATTATGCTCCGAACAAAATTAACTGAGTTATAGCAGAAAAAACTCAGATTTTTTAAAAATTTTTAAAAATTTTTCATGTCAATATCAAATGAAAAACTTAGTTTTTCGCATATATTTATTTGAAAAAAAATTTTTTAATAATTTTATTCAATGGCAAATTTAATTCCAAACATTTTAAGCCTAGTTTGAGCAAAATCGAATGCGGTTTCTTGAAGATATTAAGGATTTGGTGCAATAAGAATGATGAGAAGTTGTCCGGAGCATTTTCAAAATGTTCAGCCTAAGTCAACAGATCAAATTTTTCAGCTTCCACATCGCCCATTCTATACTCATTGAACATTTTAAAGAAGCTCTCATCATTTTTTGTAGAAGAACATTTCGGACCGGGTTGCAATTGCATCAAAAATATAAATTTTTTAAAGAAAACGATATGCCTTCATTGCACTAAAACCTTAATATCTTCACGAGATTTCATTCGATTTTGCTCAAAGTTAGCTTAAAATGTTTGGAATTAAATGTACCATTGAATAAAATTGTTAAAAAAAATTTTTTTAAATAAATATATGCGAAAAACTAAGTTTTTCATTTGACGTTGGTATGAACAATTTAAAAATTTTTTTAAAAAATCTAAGTTTTTCGTGCTATAACTCAGTTAATTTTATTCGGAGCATAATCATTGGTACTCCCGTTAAAAACATCATTAGTCATTCTTTGTAATCGTGGTAAAATGAAATCGATCGGATTTGGCGTTATACAAATATATTGATGTATATGATGCTATAATCTCGAAAATAAAAATGGCCGAATAACTCGGGAACGGTTAGAAGGAAAAAAAAAATTGCGTTTTTCGTGTTCAGCGACCTCAAATTAGTTTAGAAAAAATGGTTTGCAAATTGTTACAATTATTTTTAATGTAGTGTTATACTAACTTTTTATAGTTAATACACAAATCAAAAGCACAAAAAAATTTCGGGTAAACTTTTTTTTTTATGGCATTTAAAACAAAATTCCATCCCAACCATATAAATTCATTCGGTCTTGTAGAAATCCTAGGTTAAAAGCCCCAGGCACTCCACTATATATCTGTAAAAATATTTAGCGGACATGTATGAAATTTGGTATATGTATGAAGAGTAGTGGCGGTGCCACGCCCTTAAAAAAGTCATATCTCTGAAATAATTTAACGCACTTAGATGAGATTTGGTAAGTTAATAAATTGCATCGAGACAGTTTTCATTCTTAGGTTTATTTTGATTGGAGATGCCCCGCACTCTGTACAATAGAAGGTGAAGCAACGCCCAACGGGAAATGCTAGTTAGTATATAAAAAAAAATCCCTGTAAGAATAGGTGACTCTTATACTAAAACGAGAAGAGTTTTTATAGGCACAGAGGTTTTTCTGACCTCTGAAACGAACGAAGAGGATTATGGTCTCCCATTTCCAACAGTTAAAAGTGTAAAAACAACAACTTTATTTCGTGAATTTTGGTTGGTGTTTTTGATTCTCTGAGAAGTGTCTATTTCTGCTCATCTCTTCCACCAAGGTTCATTGTATCATTCAGCATAATTTTTTATTGGTAAAAAGCAAAGCATGGTATGTACCACTTTCTCCTAAGAAGGAAGATTTTCCATTTGTTTTAGCCTGCGCTCTGGGGCATGGTGTCGAATTTTAACATCGTTTTAATTTTCTCGATAATGAACGTTCATGATCTTCTGGAGTTTTTTAAGAAGTTCCTCAATAAATTTGTACAATTTGTATTTTGTTCAAATGCTAGGCAATGATTTTTTTTTGTGCAAAAGCTTAGAATTTTTTTTCTATTTTCCTAATAAATTTTCAAAATTTTATTGTTATTGTTAATTTTCAATTAAACACAAAAGTTTTGATAATTTTCACATATGAAAATGTTAAGTATGAACACCTGCAATTTTGTTGCATTTATTATTATTATTTTTATTGTAATATCTTTTAACTTTTTTTTTTACTTACACAGTTGTTGTTGCTGTTGTTGTTGTTGTTATTGTCTAACCAATTTCATTGCTTCATTTGTGATATTTAATGAATTGCTAAATTACCATAATTCACCGCAATCAGTTGCCGCCGATATGTAACGAGTAGTCGTATTTTGTTATTTCAATTAACAATTTCGATAAAATTTTGTTTGTTATTTATGGTAATATCATAGATATTGGAAGTGGACCGAACCTTAATTACGGGGAAAAAAAAAACTTCAACAGACGCTTATTCGAACTCGTTAGCTTAGAAGCATAGAAAATTACCAAATTAACAATACAAGAAATGTATATCATAAGGACTTAATTTACAACATAAATTTAATTTTTTACTTAAAATGTGGTCAGCAATTTTGCCAAATTTCAATTAATTTGTTTGTTTAAGGACTATTAAACGTTTCTGAGGAAAGTTATCACAAATAAATTACAAATGAGTAGTTACATCAACTTAAAGGATTAATTTGCAGATTTTTTCGAAAACTATAGTGATAGGATTCATAAGTTAGATCATCGTAAGAATAAGTTTATAAGAGTTAAGAAAACTATTCTGGATTATTAAGCCATTGTCTCAACTTTATGTATATGAAAGGTTTTCCGAAAAATGTACTATTAAATAAAAAAAAATAATTTTAAATATTTCACTTTTTTATTATAACATAAAGTGTTAGAAAGTCAGTCTCCCCTGCTGTCTTAGACCATCTCCGCTCATTTTTTCTTATTCTAACTGTACATTTTTTAAATATTGAGTAACAGAGAACTGAAAGTGAAGAGAAAGAGAAGATTCAGTGTATCAGTTTTGGCTTTTCAATCAATAAACTATTAGAGGGGCAATCTTCCAGTTTCAACTTTTGTTAAAATAATTGCGATTTTCATTGCGATATTACTGTTTTGCCAACATTTCGTCACTCTCCATTTAATCATTCTCCGTCGTTTTTAGCAACATTTCGCCACTCTCCGTTTAGTAATCCTCCACCTATTTTTTTTTTTTTAGTTTTGCTTAAACCATTTATAAATTTAAATTTGTTCTGAAAATATTTAAATAAACTTTTTCAAAAATCCAACATAAATTTTAATGGTTGCTACCTGGTTATTTCCGAAAATCTTATATAATTCTTTCTTTTTTTGACTTAATTGAAATTTTTGGTTTCAAAACCGCTCCGATAAACTTTTCTGAAATTCAAAAATTTTCAGGGTGGTACCTGGGTATTTTTTAGTTTTGTTTGAACCAAATTTCGGTTCAAAAGTCTTTAAAGATTTAAGCGTCGATAAATTTTTAACGATATAAACTATTATTCTTAGTGTGTGAATAAATGGCGAACGTAAAAAATGGAAGATTTAAATAAATTTTCAAAAGCAAACATCTGGCAACTCTTAAAATTTATGTTGGATTTTTCTTAAGTTTTTTTAAGTGTTTTCAGACCAAAACTTTATTTCAAATTGTTAAATTTATTGTTTAAGAGAAAGTTTAAAAAAAAAAAACATATGGCAAAACTGAAAGTTTAGGTTAATTTTTTAAAAAGGCTCCAGAAATGAAGGTCATCATATTCCATATCTTCAAATAATAAAAAAATAAATAAAGTAGGAGGGGACAAAATATGGCATATTTTGGTACATTATTCGGAGATTCACCCATATGTATGTAAAATTGTGTTTTTTTTTGTTTTGAAAAATTCGGGAAATGTACCATAATTGACTTTAATTGAGGCGTGATGTTGAGGTTCTAATCACAGAATTTTTTATCGCACGGAATACTACTTAATTAATTCAAAAAGATCATGATGTACATAGGTAGTAAGATCGCTTGAGTTAGTTAACAAACTGAAAGTATTGCGTTTGAATAGAACTGGACGGATAAAGACTTCTAATTTCATATTTAACGAATATAAATCAATACAGACAGATAAAATAATAATATTTTCTTTTTTAACTGCAACGGATGCTTGATATCAATTTTGTATTAAATTTATTTTTCTTTTTAGTAAAAAACTTGCAACCGGAAGTTCACAAGTGATAAATTTAATATCATTATTATACCCATGTAAATTGATGTTAATTGTCATGTAAGTCGACTAGTTTTTTCTGTACAAAACCAACTAAGTATCTATACAATCAAAGTTTATAAATGGTAAAAATAAAATTTAAGGCAGCTGTGTTAATTGCGCCATTTGATCGGGTAATTGGTTGTGACTAATTGTTTTGATATTTAAATTGAATCTGCAATGTCTCCTTAATGTTCAAATAAAACTTATTTATTATACATTATTGTTAAGTATTGAGCAAATAATTGAACAAATATATAATTCAAATTGTAGCTGAACGAATGTAACGTTGATTAAAACAGACTTTGAAACTTGCATTGAAAATATTTTACTAAAAAATCAATTTCAAAAATCAAAACAGCAAATCCAAGCAAAAGAACTAAAATCAAAAAAAAAAAAAAAAAAGTTTTACGCATCAATGTAAAAAAACAAAACTAATAAGGGTGTAACTTTTGGCCTGGCCAAACATTAAATAAACAACACAGCAGTATTTTGAAAATTTTGCTTCTATAGAAGGTGCCACGTCTTCTTGTCCGAGTTCACCCAGTTTTTGCTCAGAGCTTGCATTTAGTTTTTAGTGTTTGAGTAAAATTTAGTTCGATTATCTCAAAAGCCGCCTTCTGTATAGCGTTTTGAAGATTTTGCTTATATGGGAGGTGCCACGCCCTCTTGTCCAAATTTGCCCAGTTTTAGCTCAGAACTTTCGCTTACAATCAGTAGCATTTATGTGTAGTTTGGTTGCATCGTCGTGAAAAAAACTCCTAAAGTTGCACTTTGAATATATTTTTTGTATGAGCGGTAGGCGTGTTCCGTTGACCGATTTTACTCATTTTCAATCCCACGAGTCAACTTTGACGACGAGGGCAGTGTACCAAATTTCATTGAATTATCTTGCTCAGTTTTCGGAAATCTATTTCCACGCACACCCAGTCAGCCAACCAGACAGACAGACATAGCTATATCGACTCAGGAGGTGACGCTGGTCAAGAATTTATATAATTTTCTATATCTGTAAACTTTTCCGACCTGTGTTTGAAGCCATCTAGCTGTTACTGAATACGTGGCTGAATCGCTGGACGGTATCGTTGTCAACGCGGAACCGTTTGAGCCCCATTTCGGATCCAGAGTACACTTCTTGTTGCTTAGTATATCGTGAGTATCTTTTGTTGGTTTTCCGATTTCTCGACAAGTATTTGGGTACATCAAAGCATTGCAGCATGGTAAGTTTATGAAGTGGAGGAAAATTTTCGTAGCCTCTTTCGGGTTTTGAAAAAAAGTCTGAAAAACTTATTTGCTGATCACAAATTTCTACATCAGCCATTGACTCGTACTCGGACTATATTTCAACGCGAAACGACGAACGTCATTGACAAGACAGATACAACTGACGCCAATAAAAGCGGTTCTTCTATTGATCAATGGCAATTTTATCGTCAGGAATACAAAACTATTCCTTATCTCATCTTTTCATCATTTTATCCTCAGTCAAATTTGCATATGTTATGTGATTTTTCGTTATTGTTCTTGTTCCATAAATTCTCTTTTTCCAGAAGTTTCTCCAATAGAGGCAATGTAGCAAAATTCCTGCCAGAAAAGACGTTGGATCCTTCTGGTAATATTTGTACAAGGCGTTCTTCTTGGAGAAAAAGTTGTCTTGAATTGATAAAATTGAGATCCTCGCCTTCGGATTTCATCAGCACTTAATTTTTTGAGTCTACACCTTGGTTTGTTGGGCAAACTTTGAAGTTCTGGGCAACGACCAGTGGACGGAATATTTACTCGTCGATTGAATATCGTCAACCGTCTTGTCCTGTTAAAGAAGCGTTTCTCGATGCACTTTCCAAAAGACGTACGGTAAAGCACACATTTCAGAAGAAGTAGATATGTTACGTCTTAAGTAAAACTCAGAAAAATTGTATGGGTTAAAAGGTCTAAATCGCTCAATTTTGCATTTTTTACCCAAACCTCAGCGTTTTTGGTTTTTTGCTCGGCATAAAGGGCTTAATTAAAAAAACATCATGAACAAAGACAAAGGAATTTGCTTAAATTTTTTAAGAGTTTTAGGACCAATGGTCTTAATGAGCGAGTTAGACTTTTTAACTGTCACACAATTTTTCTGATTTTCACTTAAGAATATTCGGAAAAGTGCCTCACAACATATCTACTATTTACTTCCAGGTAAAACAACCTCCTGACACCCAGTCATGTCGAAATTTTCTTGTACACCTATTGGAAATTCCATGTTACACCTGGGTCATATAAGTGAAGACTATTTTCGGATATGCCCATATATTCTTGATCAGCGTTACCTCCTGACTCGATATAGCCATGATAGTCTGTCTGTTTGTATGTCTATCTGTTGAAATCATTTTAATATTTTTTGGGAGCAAGGTAATTTGGTAAAAATTGGTAAACTCCCTGCTCCGTCAAAATTAACTCTTCGGATTGAAAACGAGCGAAATCGCTCAACGGACACGCCTATCGCTTATACAAAAAATATATTAAAAACGCAATATTTAGAGAATTATTCGCAATAGAGCAACCAAAATACACATAAATACTAGTTATAAGTAAGTTAGAGCATTGAGCAAAAAAAATATAAGCTCGGGCAAGAGCGCCTGGTACCTCCCATATCAGCGGTGCTGGGCAAAACGCAGCCCGAGGGCAGCTTCGTATCAAAGAGAGGACTTTTTGCATATCTTTTCGTATTGGATAAAGCGAGAGAAAAAATAAGTTATAAGTAGTGGTGCCCAGCACTGCATATAAGCAAAATGCTATACTGAAAGTGCTTTTTGAGATAATCTAACCAAATTGCACTCAGACACTGAGCAAAAAATATGTGAATTCGGACAAGAGGTCATGGCACTTCCCGTACAAGCAGTGTAAGGAATTTAATATTTGGCCAGGCAAAAGAAAACACCCTTATTATTTTTTCGACCTCGGCAAAAAAAATTAAAAAATTCAAAAAAAATTCAAAACTGCTTCATTAAAACGTAATAAATAAGAGTAACCCATTCAAAATGACAAAAGTAAATCGCACATGTGCCCAGGCTGTTAACTCAATTAAAAACATTTAAGTGCACTAAACAGATGACAAATTTTTCATTTTTGGAGTTTTCAACAGTCAGGCGTTGGATGACGATTTCATTGTCCTTCATAATAAACAGCTAAAAGGCAGCAACATGCCCTATTAGCATAAGCAATGTTGATGTTAAAAAATGCTGCTGCTTTTGCTACTCAAGTAAAATAGAGCAAAAAACAACAACTGCGAGAATAAGGGTGACATAACCAAAGAAGAAAAAATCATTGACAGAAGGATAATATAAAAGGATATGCCACACTAACATTTGTTATATTTCTAATTTATATTTGTTGTTGCTGAAGCTTTGTTGCTATAATTTGGAATAACATTTGCTTATTATTTGTGAAAATGTGAAATTTATTCAAAGCCTCTTGACTTTGCCATGGCGTAAAGGCAATGAAGGCAGCAACACCCTATAAAATGCTGCTGCATAGCATATACAGTTGTCAGAGGGGTGGTACATTGCGTTTATTATGCTACACCCTTCAAGGCAAGGCTTATAAACTGAGGTTTTATGGAATAAAGTAGTACGATATGGTCACTTTTTTGTTGAAAAAAAAAAAAAAACAAAAAACAAGTTCCTGAGATAGCAACTTAATTGGCTTCCAATTGGACAAAGTTTCATCATTTTTTCTCACTCTTAAGAATCCAATTAAAAATTTTGTCTTTCAACACACTTGACAAGTCAGTCAGTCAGTCACTTGGCTTGAACCTCAACTCAGCAATAGCAATAGAGGCAGCAGCAATATAGCAACAGCAGCAGCAACTCAGACCAGCTGTCGTAGAACTTTTCAAAAGACGACAACTGCGGTGAAAGGCCATTAGCGCACAACATATCGCTGACAACGACATACAACACAGCAACAACAGCCGTACAACAACAAAAACAGCAACATACATCTGAGAAACAACCTCCAACGACCAAAATAAAAATTGCAACAATATTGCAGCTGCAAGTCATCACTTTGACAAGCAGCACCCACTGATTGCGCACTGGCAGCAATTCGTTGAGTTTTTTTTTCATTTTTCGAGAATTTCAATAAAAATCACTAAATGAACGCACCCCTGAATGACAAAAATAAAAATTGTAATTTCGTGTGTTCTCGCCTAAATGTTGTTGTTGCTGTTGCTGCTGTTGCCGCCGCGGCAATTTGCATTGATCTGATAAATTGTTTACACCTGTTGGCGAGCAGCGCGCAAACGATCGTGCCGCAGCGGCGAAAAAATCCCACAAATTACCACATATTGATTAGAATTAAAAGAAATAAAATTTATAAAAATTGGAATTTGATTTCTGCAGTTGAACGCACTTTGGCGTTACACTTTTGGTGTTTGGTTGGTTGGTCGGTCGGTTGGTGTCTTTCTTCGCCGCGAATCGAAAACATGATTGAAATTTATCTCAATTTTATGCAAAAGTGTTGCACGATTGCTGTTTTAATACCTGATTGGTCTCATGTGAATGTGAAATCCATGTTGTTTGCATTTTGTTGCTAAGAATTTTGTGTTTCATGTGATCAAAGTTTGCGCAGAATTTAGAAAAAATGGTATACCCCGCTACTAGCTGTTGAGACTTTTAGTTCACTAATGCAACTTATCGTCTTCCCAATCTTGGGCGTGATCTTTAGTGGTGTTTCTTCTACTTTTCTTATTTTCCTGTAAATTCTTGAAAAGGAGCTAAGTCTTCAATAAATGCCATTTTTTGCGAGTATTTCCGTCCAAAACTTTCTTCATTCTAGGATTTACTTATAGACGAAGCCAGCGCTTGGCTGACCCTCCTTTTAGTATCAAAGCTTAATTTTTTTGTGGGTGTTTTTCCAATAGTAGGTATGAACTTTTGTTCTAGTGAAATCCTGAGAGGTAATGCCTTCGTGAGATATCGGGTGCAAAAGGTAGTGAAAAACAGTTTTTTGCAAAAATCTCGTTAACGGTTATATCTACAAAAAAATTTAGTTCCACAATTTTGTAGCTCAGCAAATTTAATATCGAAAAAGTGCTTGTTTTCATACGACCTATAGTTTAGGAGATATGGTCCAATGAAATTGGACTTTCCGATCCAACATATAAAATCCATAATTTTTTTTCTTTAGTGAGTTTGTTTTGTAATTTCAAAGTATGCACAAAAATTCGAGACTGATTTCACTATCGTACAAAAATTTAATCCGGCACAAAGGTCGAGAAAATTAGTATCTTGCTAACGCTTATTTCTACAAAAAATGGTTCTACACAATTATGTAGCTCAGAAAATTTCATATCGAAAAATGGTGCAAATTATTTTCTTACGACCCACAGTTAGGAGATATGCTATTTTAAGGCTTTTTCAGCATACAAGTAACTTTTGTTTTAGTCAAACCGTGAGAGGTGGTGCCTTCGTGAGATATCGGGTGCGATAGGTCGAAAAAATCAGTTTTTTGAAAATTGATTTTGAAATTAATGTAACTATGCCTAATTCAGTCATGATACTATGACGTAGGCATCAAAACTAAAAATATTGGTCACAAATTAAATAAACAGATATATTAATTTCAAAATCAAAATTCAAAAAACTGATTTTCTCGACCTTTCGCACCCGATATCTCGCGAAGGCACCACCTCTCACGGCTTGACTGAAACAAAAATTAGTGCCCACTATTGGAAGAACACCCACAAAAAAATTCAGCTTTGATCTATAAGGAGGGTCAGCCGCGCGCTGGCTCTTTGTCTATTAAGCCATGTATATCACATGTATATCACAATTATGTTTCGCTTGGACTTTTGGAAAAAAATCTGGACTTTTCTGTAAATACGAAAAAAAAAAAATTTTTGGACTTTTCTGGATAAAGAACGATTTTAAAATCATTTTGCTGACGGTTTATAAATTTTTAAAAGTTTTTAAGAAAATTGTGAAAGATTAAATCTCGACATGATTAAATTGCTATAAAGAACTTCAACTCACTTCAGGGAATTTTCATATATTTTCAAAAGTAGGTAAATAGTTTTTAGGAAAGCCAACTTTTATTAGTCGGTCTACAGCAGGGTATAATAAAAGCTATCGAATGGACTTATGACAAAGAATATTTTTAATTTTCGTTCAAATTTTATTTTGACATATTCCTGATTATCCGGATACTGAACATCAAATTGAAAATCTTGGCAATCCAGAACATATGGCGTTAGATCCTGGCATCAAAGTTCATTGTGCCCTTTCTAAAGTGTATATTCGAAAAGGGTCTTATTATCGTCAATAGTTGTTGTGAGGTCACCAAACCATAAGTGTCCTAATAAATAATTTCTTGAGGATTGTTCTACCTTTAAGTAAATTAAAATAATTATTTTGTACCTACATATATAAAATAAATAAACGAAGTATCCGGACATCGCCAGATTTTATTCCTTAGATTTGAAATTTTTGAAATGAAACTTCTTAGGCCGTGTGATGTATAAAATTTCAGCGCCTCGATTCATTTTTGACACTTCATTACATTCCATTATGTCTCGTAAGCCATAGAAGCTATTTTTTCAAAATTTCGTAGGTAGGTATGAAAAGTGATATTTTTCTGGGACACTTGAAAGTTACCCAAAGGCATCATAGTCAATACGAAGTGTATCTTTACATAAAAGAGGGAAACATCTAAGGTGCACTATGAACAAGCTTTAATTGAAGCATTTCCTGGGACACCCGAGGGTTCCGGAAGATCACTCAAAGGCTTCACAGTCCAAACGAAGAGGTGAAACATCTAAGGCGGACTATTAACAAGCTTTCATAGATTGATTTTCTGGGTCAATCAAACGTTCCCGAAGGTCACACAAAGGCTTTACAATCCAAACAAAGAACAACTAGGTATACTAGAGGGAAAGGATCTATGGCGGACTATCAACAAGCTTTAATAAATTCATTTCCTGGGTCACTCAAACGTTCAAGAAGATCACCCGAACGCTGCTTATTTAAACCGAATAGGGAAAACATTAATGGCACACTATCAAAAAGTTTTAAGTGATTCATTTCTTGGCACACCCGAAGGCTTCGCAGTAAAAACGAAGAATTTCTAGATATGAGTAGCCCAGGAGCCAATGTAGATAAGTAAATTTTTTCACATCTGTGATTTTACCAAATTTCAGTGGAACAAATATTATTCTGCTCGATTATTGAAGGATCAGCTGGATTCTTCATGTTTTCTAAGTCAAAACACCCTTCTGAATATTTTGTAATATAATTTCCAAAAAATTATTTTGTTTTTAGTTTTCTGGAACTAACCGCATTGGCTTCTAAACGACTCAACTGAACGATATCTACGTAGGACGTAAATTAGAATAAGGGTTGGGATCCAGTTGCTAAAACCACTGCAGCCTATAAGGCCTATTGTGCTAACCCAGTTAAGACTTAATCAGAAGTCAAGTCCATAGGCGCATGGTAGTACGCGGTAGAGAAGCAACGAAGTCTGTGTCTTGATAGACTGTCACAGTAACATAGAATATGTTCTGCTGTTTCCTCTTCTTCATTACAGATTCTACTGAATATATTCTGAACAAATCCCATATTGAAGAAATGCTTCCTTGCCAGACAGTGTTCCGTGAGAAATCCTGTAACAGTCCATATACCTATCCTGTTAAGCATAGTTAACTGCCTTGTTTTTTGTTTGAAAACTCTCGGCATGAATGCTTTTGATTGTCTGTGGCCTAAGCCAACTGTTTGGGTTTAATTGAATAAAACTCCAAGGTGAGCCGCGGAATGGAGTAGGACTTACAAATTGTGTTGATGAAACTTTTCTAGCGAGCTCATCTACAGTTTCATAACCTTCAATTCTTCTGTGTCCATGTACCCAAATGAGGTGAACCTTGTTACGGGAGGAGAGCCTGATTAGTAGTTGAAGGCACTCGCAGACTAACGACGATGTTATTCTGAAGGAGATTAAGGCTAAGTGTGTCGCTTTGATGTCTGATAGAATATAGGTGTTTATTCCTTTGGGATTCCGTCTCTTATATTCCCTGAGGCAAAACTCGATTCAATGTATATCCGCCTGAAACATATACTCATGGATACAATTATATTTTTATGCGGCTTGACCCCATATACACCAGCTTCAACACCCTCTTTCGTTTAAGAGACATAGCGGGACTAACGTTAAGCTTTGATAGATTTCCTGTGTTACCCGAAGATCCCAAATATGAAAAAGAAAAGCAATAGTAAGTGCTTTTAATTTTAGTGGAAGAATTTTGGTAAACATTTTTTAGTGAGAAAATTTCATTATTCCGATTTATTTTTCATCAGATTTTTTCGTTTTAAAAATTTTAACCGTATTTGACCGTATTAGTATTAACAGAATCGTGAAAAGCAAAGAATTTTGAGTTCATTTTTTCAATTTTATGTTGCTGTTTTGTGCAGTTTTTGAGATATAAATTTTTTTTTTTTTGCAGGCAATATAGCGGAATCGTGGCAGTTTGATTTGATGAATAGTTTGAAAGATAAATGTACATTTTAAATTTGTAATTTTTGCCTCATAGTGTAATGTAGAAAAAATTTATAATATATTTAAATTTTATATAAATTTACTTCAATTTTCTTATAAGGCTAAATGATATCTTAAAATAAGAAATAATTCACTTCTTATCTTAAACAACTCTAAAAATGTAAATAATTGAAAAATGTTCTATTTGACTTGTCAAGTTAGATAAAAAAAAATAAATGCCCTACATGCATCTGTTGTTGTTGTTGTCACATTGAAACGCACAAAAAAAGCACTTTGCCCGCACTGCCGCCGCAAATATCGTACAAAGTCGACAAGTGTGTGTAAACTTTGTTATCGACATTCGAGTGTGGCTCGACGCATTGCGCGGCGCTGTTAGTTCTGTAGGTGCCCGTCCGCATTTGCTCCATAGGTGCAAGCAGGCGTGCGCATAAAATTATCGCAATTCGTGAATTGTGTGACGGGTTGAGTGGAGTTGGTGCGTAACACAACCAACCAACCAGCCAGCCACCTGTTCGAGGTGGTTGCCTTAATGATAAGACGCAATCACTTGTACTTCAACATGCGAGTACCCCTACTATGCGTAGATATAACCGGGTACTCATCCACTCAAAGACGCACTCGGCTGGTTGGTTGGTGGGTTGACTGGTTCGTTTGTCGTCACTCTCGAGGCGGCGATTTCATTTGCACAGGTGTTATGCACCTGATTTGCTTTTGATATGCGTTATCTTGACTTATTTGACTTGACTTTTTTCTGTTGTTTTTAATTTAAATTTATGTTGTCTACGTATTGGTTTTGTTGCTGTACTCGGTTCATTGGGCTGACTCAAGGTGCTGCTGCACTCGGTACCAATTCTTTCATATTTTGTTGTATTTGCAATTAATTGCTTCTATTGATTTTCAATCACAATTTTTGCGATACTCGCTCGCTCGTGTGTTTATCAGCAATTGATATCGCAATGGTTGTTGTTGTTGTTGGTTTTGTACTTGGGTTCTCTTCTTATCTAAATGGCACCTGTGCCAATTTATTGAAATCTGTTGATTTCGTTACGTTAATTTAATGCGGTGGCAAGGCAGCAATTCGGTCACTGAGTTTTATTACACGCATTATATGTGTACTTAAGAACTCGTATCTGATGAAAATTGTCGTCGTAGGTATTAATTGACGACATGCATCTTAGCACTTAATTTGGAAGATTCAACAAATTGTAGTTTAATAAGGGTGTTTTAATAAGACATGCAATTTAAAATCATTTGAGAAACTCAGTTTTTCGATAAAAATAATAAATTTTTTATTCTTTCATCTCTTGCAGTTGGTCTTCTTTTGAATGACATATTCTGAGGGTTTTAATCTTTTAAGAACTTTAATCTGAATATAGGATGCCTTTTCCAGAGAGGTGTTTTAATTATGTTCTAAAAATGTAGAATTAGTATGTGCTCATAAAGAAATTTCACTTAAAAAGCTTATTCGTCTCAATGAAATTCACTGCCAAACAAAACCTAAAAACATGCACAAAAAATACAACGTAGAATATTGGACGTGTACACTAGGGTGGGTCAAAAAAATACTATTTTCTTCCTATACATTTTCGGCAGGTCCAAAAAAAATCTTTAGTAATTCAATAGATTTGTGTCAGAATTGAAATGAAATTTCAAATAATTTAATTGATTTTATTTTTTCAATTAGTACTTTTTTCGAGCAGGCTTTTATTTTTCCGAATTTGGTAAGTTTTTCTTATATAAATCAATTCTTTTAATACCGCAGCACAATCAGGAAACTTTTCTTCACGAATTTCGCTGATAAATCGAAAAAAAAAAAAATTTCATACTTCAATTTAATTTTTGACACAAATCTATCAGATCTTGCTGAAATTTTACAGGCTTCTTTTAGAAGTCCTAAGGATACTTTTTGGCCCTGTCAAAAAAAAAAAATAAAATTTTTCGACCCACCTTAGATTACACCCTTACGTACTTCTTACGCTGAATCCAGAATGACAGAATTGCTCATATATTTGCAGAGTCTTGAGATATCCTTGCTTAAAGTTGCAGAATGCGCTATTTTCCGGCTTTTGGCGCAGTTTCAGGAAAAGGTTTAATTCCATTTTTGTAATGGTATCGGATAATTATAATCTTCTTTTTTCAAACTTTTCAACTATACCTTTCCTTTACGTGATATCACCCTTTGAAGAAAACACATCTGGTAATATACTAATCTATATCTATACTATAGTAATATGATAAATGCGAAAGTAACTCTGTCTGTCTGTCTGTTACCTTTTCATGCCTAAAGCGAGATAGTTTCAGAGCCTGGAAAGAACATAGTATTTACATAGTTCTAAAATCTTCCCTTACAGGGGCGAAAAAGTGGGTGGAAGTTTGTATGGAAAATGATTTTATGTGTGTGCTTGAATCGTTATCACTTAGAAACTATTCGGTCAATTGAGCTAAAAATTTGGCACTGAGTGTATCTCAGGTATTCGAACGTTTTTGTGTTATACACGAAGGTTTCGGAAGGTCACGCGAAGGCTTCATAGTCAAAACGAAAAATATCTAGGCATATTAGAGGAAAAACATCTGTGGCAGACTATCACCTAGCCTAAATATATAGTTTTCTGGTGAACCCGAAGGTTAGTCGAAGGTTAGTAGGAACACTAGAAGAAATATCTCTATGGTGAGCTATTAACTAGCCGTTACTGAGTAACCCGAGATTTCTGAACGTCACTCGAAGGCTTCGTAGTCAAAGCAAACAATAACCACGATATTTGTTTTCTCCTTTCAGCTTTAGTTTCTTATAAAAAAAGTAGGAAATTGTCAAGACAAGGAATGAGAACAAAGGATTTTTGAGTTGAAAATGAAGACAATTCCCTCTAAAAGAGGATAGATGGACGCAGTAGCTATGCATATGGTTATGTTTGGCATAATTTGAGATCTAATTGGACTCATCGCACAGTTGTTTTAGGAATTTCATAGATCTTTCAACAGCTTTAATTTATACCACTAACTATTTTACCTGGCATTTCACGAGTTTCAGTTATTTTTTACGGGGGGTTATTCAACAACAAAAACAACATATCGATACCTTAGAGCGCTATAGTCCTATCTCCACTTTTTGCAATTTTGGGATTTTTGCATTTATGGTATCCTTGTGGGCTACCTTACCGAGTGGAAAACCGTGGGATGTCCAAATACCACGAAAATACCAAAATATTTGATTATTAAGAAAAATCCTATCTCCAAACTAAAATTTTTTGAAGAGCGCTACTGTGCTATCTCCACTGAATATTCAAATAAGTCATATTTTTAATTTTTTTTTTTTTGATTTTTTTCTGACTTTTTACCACATTTTAGTGAACGAATTTTTTTACAACCAAGGGTCCCTCCCTCCTTGGATATCGGTACCAAAAATTAAAAAAAAATTTTGTTTTTTTTTTTTTTTGTATTTTCTTTTCATGACTTTTATGGACATTTTAGTGGAAACATTTTTTTTCACCCAAGGGTCTCCCATGTATGTCGGAATCAAAAATTTTTAAAATATTTTTTCTTGTTTTTTGTGTGATTCAAAAAAAAAAAATTAATTTATCATGTCTCTGAAAACATTTATGTATTAAGAGTAACGGGACAAATAATGTCCGAGGAGAAAATGGGTGGAGCCACGCCTTAAAAAAAAATTTCTGAAACTATCGCAGATAGATGAGATTTGGTGCATATATAAATTGCATCGGGACAATTTACATTCTTTGGGTTAATTAAATTGGAGATGCCCGGCCCTCTGTATAAGAGAAGGTGTCGCAACGAACACTGGGAAATGCTAGTCGTTCATAAAATTTACTAAATGTGTCGTTTATGTTAAAGCAAAAGTAATGGCATAATATAAGTTGACTGGGATTTTGTTAGAAATTAATGAAATTGGTTTAAAAAATAAATCCATGTTAAAATATACTATAGGTAAGATTATTGCGTATATCGACATATCAAAATAGCGGCCAATTCTAAATAACCACCGTTTGTAATATTCTCTAAGGTATCGATATTGTAGTTATGTTTAGAGATATCAATGCTCATCATAATGAAATTATTTTCTTCTTTTCATTGATTTTTTCAAGGGGAGCGATCTACTGATTTTTCATTATTGAATTCCTAATTCTACAATTTAAAAATCAAAAAACTAAAAATGCCAGAATTCACTTTAGCACAAACACATTATTTTAAAAATAAAATGTTTTTAAATTCTTTCAGTGAATTTTGCTCCAAAGCGTAACATAGGGTGCTTTTATATGAAAAGTTTTCATAAAACTAAAAAATTAGTTTCTTTATCGGTGTCCCTATAAAACTTGTCAGAGTTTTGGTAACAAAATGAAAATATCCTTTTGAAAATGACGCACAAAATGAGTTAAATTATTTACCCAACCAAATGTATGCTAAAGCTACAAATTCTATGTTGCGTTGCTGCCTAAATGCGTCGTTAGATATTACGCATTCATTGTACAACGCACCTGCATTCCACTTTTCACACTCAACTGTCACAACAATTGACATTTTTATGTTTCACGCGATCGATATTTTTGCTTTTTTCGGGGCGAACAAATGAACTAAGGAGCTCGTGAATGAATGAATGAATCAACAAATGATTTCAAACGATTGCATGACATTTGTTTATGTCGTTCAAAAACAGATTTTCAACCAACAACGCGACGCGACACGCCTTGCATCCCAGTCAGCCAGAGAGCGCTCGCCAAAATATCGAATAATCGCGCCAAGATGGACAGACAGGCGCTCGCTCTATGGCGCAGCGCGGTTATTCGACATTTTTGTTTTTTTTTTTCTATTGTGCTGTCGAAGAATTTTCCGCTATTTTCAAAATTATTTTTCAGATTTTTTTTTTTTAAATTTTTGTTTTCTACTTTTAGTGCTGTTTAGGTCTTTCATTCAATTAAAATGTTTCACACCTGTTTTGTGTTTAAAATTATGTGTCAATGATTAAAGCTAACAAAAATAAGCGCGAAAATAAATAACCAGTAGGGTGGATCATATTTTGCTACAAAATATTCTAGCGTAGGCTACGAAAAGAATCGTAAGAGTGCAAAAAGTGACTTCTATTTGCTTCTAAGGGAATCACAGTAAATACTTGATGTTGTCGAGCATCCAAAAGTTTCAGTTTTCAGTCACAAAAAATCATTATTGATGACATCAAGCAAACAAGCAAATGGTTTCTCTAATTAACCAAAAGCATCACAGAACAATCATTACTGATGCCAGCAAGCAACCATGAATACCACTTATGAATCACAAACGATTTCTCTACTTAGCCAAAAGAATCACAAAAGAATTCTCATTGATGACATCAAGCAAACATGAGTAGTCATAAAGAAACTTAAATGAGTACCAATAAGGAATCTCAAACGAATCTGTACTCAGCCAACAAAATCAAAAAAAAAAAAATCCGTATTGATGACATGAGTGCTAAAAAAGAATCTTAAACTATTTTTCTACTCAGCACCATTGATAACATCAAGCAACCATGAGTACCAATAAGAAATCTCAAACAATTTTTTTATTTAGCCAAAAGAATCACAAAAGAATCCTCATTGATGACATCAAGCAAACATGAGTAGTGATAAAGAATCTTAAATGAGTACCAATAAAGAATCTCAAACTAATCTGTACTCAGCCAAAAAAACCACAAAAGAATCCTTATTGATGACATGAGTTCTGATAAATAATCTTAAATGATTTCTCTACTCAGTCAAAAGAATCACAAAAGAGTCATCATTGATAACATCAAGTATCTGTGAGTACCAATAAGAACTCACAAACGATTTCTCTACTTAATCAAAAGAATTAACATTGATTCCAACCATGAGTACTAATGAGGAATCGCACAAGATTTATCGCACCACCATTAATTTCATCATACAATGATGAGTTCTAATAAGGAATTACAAACTATTAAATCAAGGGAATTGAATATCAATGGGTTGTTTGCTTTTGGCATTATCGAATATTGAGAGCCACCCGAAAGCATATGCTTAAGACTAAAAACAAAAAAGTGAGAATTGTATGGAAAAAAAGACAACATCTACATATACTTCTACATACATGCGATTGATGTGTGCCATTGGCATCTCATCTGAAAATCATTTGGTTCTTCATCAAACGGAAACAGTTACTCATTAGTGGCATCTCACCGTTTTGCACCAACATCATCAGCCTCTGTTAGATTTCAACAATTCCCCACACTCCCTTGCACAGGTGCTGTTGAATTCTTTTTCGAGTTTTGTTTTTATTTAAAATATTTTTTTTTTTTTTTTCATTTTTGAAAATCATTAACAAAAACATTATTCGATTTCCTCAAGTTTTCACTGGACTGTTGCTCATTGCTCCTCAACTCTGAACATCAACATCGTTGGCGGTTGGTTGATTGGTTGGGCTGTCGAAAAGCCAACAGCAGCTGTTGATGGAAAATTTCAACTTTACTTGATTTGTATGTGCGAGATTTTCTTTAGTTGTTGTTTTTTTTTTTTTTCGTTTTATTGACTTCTAAGAAAATCTTGGAATGCTGTTGCCACTTCTTCAGCGCTGCCGCCGTGTTCAAGTTCTGTTTCATATTCTTTTTTAATGGACTCACGCGCTTTTCTACGCCATCGAAAATGTTGTGTTTTCAATTTTGGAATAAATTATTTCGACAACTTTTGCCTTACAGCTGTTGCTGCTTGTGATTGTGTGCGTCATTTTGACCAATTCGAATACTCGTAAAATAAAGTTTATTTTTATTATAATTTTGAGTTGTTTTGAAAATATTTTAAGTTATTTTGAAATTTCTTTTACAGCTTATTTATTACGTAGTTTGAAGGAACTGAGAAAAATTGAAGCATTTAAATTAATGCTACATGTAGCAATTTCTGGTAGTGTCCTATGGGAAAATCTTTATTTTTAGAGCTCTAGACTCCACTGCGTGAAACGTCCGACATGAAAATATAGAACTGATTTGCGAAAGAATTTTAAAATGCAAAGCAAGTATATTTTTTAAATGAATTGTAGCCGGTCTTTAGAATAAAATTAAAATAATAGAAAAAATAAAGGCGTTTAGACTTGACAGCTTTCTTTTGGTTGAAACGTCCGAAAAGTTTGTTTGGTGCACAATCTGGTCTTATAGTAGTAATCTAAAGTGGCATCATTGCGATGCTTTATGAAAAAAAGATAACGTGAAAAGTCTTAAATTAATATGAACTTAAATTTTTAAAAAATCTTTAAATTAAATTATCTCAAAACTAAAAAACTAGTTGTAGTATAGAGGTGACGGAATGAAGAAATTTATTTTTAGTGAAAAATCTTCAATTCATTATACTTCTAACGAACAAACTAATGAAGAAATTTGCTTTTATTGAGAGTAGAAATGTGAGACTTCCGCCTTGAAACATCCGAATTAATGAAATAGTACTTACCGTAACATTCTGAAGCTCAAGATTTTTTTTTAACTTTTCTCGAATCTTATTCAATTAATCAAAAAATGCTTCCTGAAACCGAACAGAGGTAACAAAAAAACCCTACCAGTTTTGGGTTCGTTCATTGAGCCGGTACTACGCAAGACTTAGAAAAACTTTTTTTTCTAAGAGTTGCTTCAGTCCAGGAGGCTAGCTCCTGAAAATTGCAGCATCTTATCTACTGTGGCTCTCGTTAGGCATTAATGGGTTAATATGAAAATTTCATTAAAATTTTCATAATGGAAAAAGGATTACGGTACCTGAAGCTCCCCAGACACGAAATAACCAGAAATCGCGCAGGTGGTTTGTTTTCGTATTGAAATTTGTTCTTCCTAACTGTGGAGGAGTGGCATCAGAGATAGTCTAATTTTAAGTTACGAAATTTAAGGAAGGTCCTAAAGACTTCAGGTAAAAAGATTTATTTATATGAAAATAAACAAAGTCCATAAATTATTAAAAACATCAAAAAAAAAAAACATCCAAAAATAAAAACATAAAAAAACATGCGAAAATAAAAACATAAAAAAAACATCCAAAAATAAAAACATCCAACAAAAAAAAAAAAACATTCGAAACTAAAAACATCCAAGAAAAACATCAAGAAAAAACATCCAAAAATAAAAACATCAAAAAAAACATCCAAAACTTAAAACATCAAAAAAAAAAACATGCGAAAATAAAAACATCCAAAGCTAAAAACATAAAAAAAAACATCCAAAACTAAAAACATCCAAAAAAAAAATCATCAATGAAAAACATCCGAAACTAAAAACATCCAGAAATAGAAACATCCAAGAAAAACATCAAAAAAAAAACATCCGAAACTAAAAACATCAAGAAAAGAACATTCAAAAATAAAAACATCAAAAAAAAAAACATCCAAAACTAAAAACATCAAGAAAAAAACATCCAAAAATATAAACATCAAAAAAAAAAAAAAACATCCAAAACTATAAGCATCCAAAAAAAAAACATCCAAAACCAAAAACATTCAAAAAAATATTTAAAAATAAAAACATCCACAAAATACATCTTAAGCTAAAAACATCCAAAACTAGAAACATCAAAAAAAAAAAAAAAAACATCCAAAACTAAAAACTTTAGAAAGAGTATTTAAAAATAAAAACATCCACAAAAAACATCCTAAGCTAAAGACATCCTAAACTAAAAACATACAAAACTAAAAACATCCGAAGATAAAAACATCCAAGATAAACATCCAAAACTAAAAAAATCTAAAAAAAACCTCTAAAACTAAAAACATCCAAAAATAAAAACATCTGAAAAAACATCCAAAAATAAAAACATCAAAAAACAAAAAATGCAAAAAAAAAAAACATATAAACATCCAAAAATAAAAACATCCAAAAATAAAAACCGCCAAAACTAAAAACATCCAAAAAAAAAAAAATTATCCTAAACTAAAAACATAAGAAAAAACATAAAAAAGACATTTTAAAAAAACATATTTTTGAGTGGAATCCATAAATTAAAATACAAATTTTTCAACGAATGCTTCAAGTATGGGATGAAGAATAGAATTTCTAAGCTCTAATCAATTCAAACGAGACCTGTTTTCCAAAACGAAATACATTTAAACATCAAACGTTTAAATAGAGTACTACGTATGTGATTCTATTTGGCTCAATTCGGAATTATATAATGATTGTCAAATGTTTTTTTTAATACTTTTGTCAATAACTAACGGTAATTTTTAAATCTTTCACTTTTCAAACCAATCACTACACATAAATGATTATACTTTGTATGTCACTATATAACCTCTTTTCAAGATCATCAAACGCCACAAAAGATTCCGTTCTGCGTTATCAAACGAACAAATAAATTCAAATTGACAATTAACGAACGGAGCAACAATCAAAAGCCAAACATTTAGCGGCAAACAGCATACGGTGGTGCGATCAATTGGAAAAAAGCAAGCGAATTTTCGACTTTGATCAGTCAAATCGAATGGAGAGTAGAAAATTACAACTGTCAGAGCCACATGAAGAGAGACAACAGAGACAACGGTAGGAACAGAGCAAGTGTCAACTGTTATGGCTATGTGGTTTGTAGGAAATGACGTCAAACACGTTGCACGATCGATTGATTGAATTGAATGAAAAAAAAAAAAAAAAAAACAGATCACAGCAACATGTGCAAAATACCAACAACAACAATACAAAAGAAAAACAACAACATAGCGCCATTTCATTGGAAAATTCAATTGAATGGGTTCTGCCGCCGCCAACATTATCGGTTAAAAAGCAACAACTGCTGTTTGAGCAAATGTTAATTTTGCAATTTAATTGCAACAATTGCTTCATTGTTGTTGATCGTGTGTATTGTGCTAATGTTGTTGCTGCTGCTGCTGTTTTTACCAACAATTGCTAGCTAGCATGCTAAGTTACAGACACACATTTTTATTCAATATTCAATTTATTTCCCAAGTCCCATACGTCGCTAATAGGCATTATTAATTTTCATTTAAATTCGTCATTAGTCAATGTGCTGTTGTTGTTAATCGCAGTTGCTGTTGTTGTTGTTGTTGTTGGAAAATATACAACAACAATTTCATGCAATTTATAAATTAATTTGTTTATTGCCGTTTGCCATGAGCAATTGCTATTGTTGTTGTTGTTGTTATTCTTTATGGCAGTAGTAGTGTTCATTGATTTGGCTATTGATTAAGTTATATCCGTAACTGATCAATTGTGATCGTGTGTTGTTTTGAAGCTACCATAATGGGTTACACCTGCAGTTGTTGTTTTTTTTAGTTGGGTCACTAACGTTACACTGAGTCATTAAAGAAGAATGTTTAATTTCTTTTAATTGATATTTTTATTTCACTGATCATTAAAAAAATTTAACTGATTTTTAAAGAATTTCTTTCATCTCATTCGTTGCTATTCATTGAATCGTAAAAAATAACTCTTTATGAGTTTTGAGTTAATGGCTACCTTTTTTTTTTATGGAAGTAAGAATTGGTTTTTCCAGACGTTTGAGAAATATAGATGGCGGAAAAAAGAAGCGCGAATTCTTTTCAAATGGTTTCTTAATGAAATTCGTTACATCAAAGAGACAAAACTTTAATACTAAACGTAAAATTCTCCCAAATATCTTTAAGAATTTTTAAGTGTGTTACTTAATGACATTTATATATTGAAAATTGATTTTAACGGATTAAAAACACGGCTATAGTGTTATATGTTTCGTCAATATCAATAATAACGCAAACAACAATTATGATATATCAATACGTATTGACACACAAACAAAACTGGCAAAAGTCGGCTTCGCAGCCGGGCAAGGCTGGTGCAGTGGTAACGACTTCTGCTACCAACCGCGAGTTCCTTGGTTCAACTCCCACCCAGGCCACAAACACAAAAAAGTTTTCAAACTTGCAATTTTTCAATTATAATTAATTTAGTGAAATAAATATAATTATAATTACAACAAAAATAGTCTGATGAGCCTTTGTGGCGAAAGACGAAACATATGTCACTATAGCCGTGTTTTTAATCCGTTCCTTGATTTGTCATAATTATGTGTTAGAAAATGCATTGATAGGTTTATATGTAAATCGATCTTTGCAAATATGTGACCAAAAATTTCAATTAAAAAATCAATTTTCAATATATAAATGTCATTAGGTAACACACTTAAAAATTCTTAAAACTAAACGTAAAATGTTACAAAGTCGAAAAATGTTGATTAAGTCACAAAATGTTTATTGAGTGAGAAAATTTTGGAAAAGTCAAAATATGTGAATTAAGTCTTAATATGTTGAGAAAGTCGAAAAAATATTGGGAAAGTCGCAAAGAGTCAAAAAATTTTGGGAAGCCGAAAAGTATTGGTAAGTTCGAAAAATGATGGGAAAGTAGAAAAATGCTGACAAAATCGCAAAATATTGAGAAAATCTCAAAATGTTTGTAATTTCGAAAAATGTTGATAAAGTTGCAAAATGTTGATGAAGTTGGAAAACATTGTAAAATTCGAAAAATGTTGATAAAGTCGAATAATGTTGCGAAAATCGAAAATTTTTATGAATGTCGAAAAATTTTAATAAAGTCAAAAAAATGTGAATAAATCGAAAAATTTTGAGAAAACTGAAAAGAAAGTCGAAATATATCGAGAATGTCAAAAAATGTTAATAACGTTGAAATATGCTGAAATAGTGGAAAATGATAAAGTCGAAAAATATTGGGAAAATCGCAAATGTCGATAAAGTCGAAAAATGTTAAGAAAATACCAAAATGTTGAAAATGGCCAATAATGTTGAGAAAGCCAAAAAAAAAAGAAAAAAAAAAAAAAAAGAACCCTTTAAAATGTTGAGAAATTCTAAAAATATTGTACAATTTTGAAAATTTTGATAAAGTCCAAATATATTGACAATTTGCTGTTTTACCCGGCGTTGCTTGGGTTTTGTATAATTTTTGACTTGGAGTTATTCGCAGACAAGCAAAGGCAACAAATTGCTATACAAACAGTTACTCCAATATATTTATTTTATTTATTTACAATATATATCTGTGAACTTTTGACAAAACAACCTAGCTCGAAATTGGCAACTTTTCAGGAGAGCCTAAAAACTGATTAACTACTTTTCAATAATGTGGCTCAATTTCATTGGTGCAGCGTTAAATCTTCTCTTTCCATACATTTTTCTAACCTCAAAGTGTCAGCTGTCAAATTATTTCTCTCTTTTGGTTTATAGCACTTCACCGCACGAATGGCGCTAAGTTCAAATCTTGCGTGAACTATGGGACACCCTTAAATCTCTGGAACAAGAAATCATAGAGACATGGCGATTATATTAATAGTAGCGTATTTACATTTTATATTTAGGACTAAAATCATGGAGAATTGTCTTATCTCAACTTTGGTTCTTTTGTGAAAAGTCCACAGATATTAATACTCAAGACAAAAATTTGTCCAATCTATTTACTATGTTAGAAATAGAGCACGACTTTGAATAATACACCAATGCAAAGATATTTGTGTCTAAATGTGCACAAAATAAAAATTATTTTAATATTTTGCCATTAAGCTAGGTAAAATTATATACAAATTTTTCAATATTAACAACAACAAAATAAGCGGTCATACAGAGCGGAAAAGATACTGCAGCACAAAGATAAAGACAAAGTTTATTTTCGTTTCACAAATGCCATTGTACCAGGGATGATAAATGAGCTGTTCTATTTTGTACCAAATAGCAAAAAAAGTACTCGAACTGCTCAAAAAGTACTAATATTATTTAATACATTTGTGGTAAAATTTTGACCATTGGGCGATTCTAGTTTCCATAAAATTATCATATCAAGAATATTGGTAAAAGTCCAAATGTACCGAAATATATTAATAAAATACACCGATTTCTCCGGTTAAAGTTCAAAAGTATCAAAAAATGTTTTTAAAATTTCAAAAGTATCGATATTCTAAATAATCGGTACAAGTTCAAAAGTTTTGAAAATTATCGAAATACATCGAAAAAATCGATTCAAGTCCAAGCGTATCAATAATCATCAAAAATATCAGTAAAAATGCAAAAGTATCGAAAAAATCGGTAAGTCAAAATTTATCGAAAAACATCTAATATATAGGTAAAAACCCGATTTCGGTCAAACAGTATTAAAAAGAATTGAAATACATCGATTTAAAATATCGGAAAAAGTCGCAAAATATTGAAAAACTTCTAAAATATCGGTAAAAATCTGAAAATTTCGAAAACATCCCTAAATATAGGTAAAAGTTCAAAAGCATTTTAAAACAGCGAAGAAATCAGTAAAAGTCCAAATATATCGAAAAACATCCAAAATATCGGAAAAAGTGCAAAAGCATCGAAACGTATTGAAAAACATCTAAAATGTCGTAAAAGTCCAAGTACATCGAAAAACATCCAAATATCGGAAAAAGTCCAAAAGTATCGAAACATATTGAAGAACATCTAAAATATCTGCAAAATTCCAAAAATGTTGAATATCTGCCATGCTTCTAAATTAAAAGTGTTTTCACTTAATTTTAAAGCAAATTTCTATTTTCGTCGTAAAGTTGTATGTACCATATTAGTGGGGTTTAAAGCTTACATATTTATTTAAAGTGTGGTGACATTTCAGAGGCTGTGCAAAAGCTTGTAACGACAACAATACATAATTAAGTAAGTATTATAAGAAGTTATTTGGCTGATTATTACCTTATTTTATTAAAAACTTTAAGATCAAAATATTAAAATTATATTGAACTATTAATACCCAGCTCTTTATTTTTATTGTCTCAAACGCAAAACCATAAACAACTACACATAAAAAAGTACAGTAAAAATCATCAACGCCCCTCATACACAAATTAAATACAGATCACAACATCACTTAAACAAAACAGCAACAATTATGGCCACATAATTTAACTTTTATTGTCTTCATGATCGCTCGCGATCACCACCAACATCATCGTAGCCATCGCCATGAGCGCACAACATTATTGTGCCCGCCAAGAGTGTCGAATTGTATGTGTAAACACTTTTTATTTTGAATTTTATTTTATGATCAAACAAAGGTTATACGAGAGCTTTTCCACAAACATAAAGATCAACTTCACCTACAACCAATGTACTGCAACATACGAGAGTACAATAGGAGTGATGCTGCTTCTGCTGCCATATATTCCTTCCTTAAGGCAACGTACGCCGCTACGAATGTGAGGGTGCGCGCGTTTTAACGCCACGCCATTGTCGCCAATGATCGTGGCAGTAAAACGATCCGTTTGCTATTTATTGTTCTACAGTGCCTGGAGCAGTGCTTTTGCAGCAAAAAAAAAAAAAAAAAACCAAATGCGGATGAATGCATTTGAAATTTATGATGCTATTGTTGATGTTGTTATTGTTGTTGTTGTTGGTGATCTTGGTGGAGCAGTTGTTAAGGTTCTTAATGCTTTTTTCGTACATTCGACAGCGCGCTGCTTGAAGGTGTCATTAATTTTTCTGTCTTGCTGGACAAATTACAAATTTATTTTATTGGCAATGGCTGTTTTTCTCAATAGGTATTCCTTCTTTAATGTACATATCGTTAATCTGTTTTATTGTCCATTTTGCTGTTTATGAGTATTTATTGTTGAATGATTTTGTAAAAGGAAAATGTTGATCTTGTTGTACAATACAAATTTCGATTTTTTCAGTTTTTTCAGTTTTTTCTAGGTTTAAACATCTGTACCTACTGCCTTTCTGTCGACTAAAAAAAAATGACTTTGAAGTAAATTGACAAAAGCACTTGCTTTTATCAACATTTTTTGACTTGTCAACAATTTTCGTATTTCTCAACATTCTCAGTATTTTTCAACTTATCAACATTTGATTTAGTCGCCATTTTTCAAATTTCAAATTTTCAACTTAATCGACATTTTTCAACTTAATCAACATTATACGACTTATCAACATTTTTCTCCTTTATCAAAATTTTTCGACTTGGTTAAATTTTTTGACTTTATCAACATTTCTTCGACCTTATCCCGTTTTTCAAACATATCAACATTTCTCGACTTAATCAAAATTTTTTTAATTAATCAACATTTTTCTAACTTATCAACATTTATCGACACTATCAACATTTTTCGATTTCATCCCCCTTTTTTCAAACTTATCAATATTTCTCGACATTCCAAATATGTTTCAACTTATCAACATTTTTTGATTTTATCCTCCTTTTTCATAACTAAAAAAAATTTCTCAACTTTATCAACATTTCTCGACATGCTCAACATTGTTCGATTTTATTATAGTTTTTCGAGCATATCGCCATTTTTCGAACTTGTCGACATTTTATCAAAATTTTTCGACTTATCAACGTTTTTCGACAGTGTCAACATTTTTCGTGAATATATTCGACTTATCATTATTTTTCGATTTTATTAACATTTGTCGAGCTTATCAATATGTTTCGACTTCATCAACATTTTTCGAATTCATCAACATCTTTCATGAATATATTCGACTTATCAACGTTTATCGACTGCATCAAAATTTTTTGATTTTATCAACATCTTTCGACTTCATTAACATTTTTCATGAATATATTCGACTTATCAACATTTTTTGACAGTATCAACATTTTTCGATTTTATCAAAATTTTTCAGCTTCATTAACATTTTTTATGAATATATTCGACTTATCAACATTCATCGACAGTATCAACATTTTTCATGAATATATTCGACTTATCAACATTTATCGACTGTACCAACATTTTTCGAATTTATCAACATTTTTCGACTTCATTAACATTTTCATGAATACAATATTCGACTTATCAACATTTATAGACTTTATCGACATTTTTCGATTTCATTAACATTTTTCATGAAAATATTCGACTTATCAACATTTATCGACTATATCAACATTTTTCGATTTTATCAACATATTTCGAGCTTATCAACATTTTTCGACTTCATCAACATTTTTCATGAATATATTCGACTCATCAACATTTATCGATTTTATCTACATTTTTCGACTTCATCAACATTTTTCATGAATATATTCGGCTTATCAACATTTTTCGACTGTATCAACACATTTTTGGATTTTATCAATATTTGTCGACTATATCAACATTTTTCATGTGTATATTCGACCTATCAACATTTTCCGACTGTATCAACATTTTTCGATTTTATCAACATTTTTTGACTTCATCAACATTTTTTATGAGTATATGTATTCGACTTGTCAACATTAATCGACTGTATCAAAATTTTTCGATTTTATCAACATTTTTCGATTTTATCAACATTTTTCGACTTCATTAACATTTTTCATGAATATATTCGACCTATCAACATTTTCCGACTGTATCAAAATTGTTCGACTTCATCAAACTTTTTCATGAATATATTCGACTTATCGACTGTTTCAACACTTTTCGATTTTATCAACATTTTTCAACTTCATCGACATTTTTCATGAATATATTCGACTTATCAACATTTATCGACTGTATTAACATTTCTCGATTTTATCAACATTTTTCGACTTCATCAACATTTTTCATGAGTATATTCGACTTATCAACATTTTTCGACTGTATCAACACATTTTTGGATTTTATCAACATTTTTCGATTTTATCAACACTTTTCGAGCTTATCAATATTCTTCGACTTCAAGAACGTTTTTCATGCACATTTTATCAACATTTATCATCTGTATCAACATTTCTCGATTTGATCAACATTTTTCGACTTCATCAACATTTTTCATGAGTATATTCGACTTATCAACATTTTTCGACTGTATCAACACATTTTTGGATTTTATCAATATTTTTCGACTTTATCAACATTTTTTATGAATATATTCGACTTATCAACATTTAACGACTATATCAACATTTTTCAAGCTTATCGGTATTTTTCGAACTTATCGAAATTTCTTGACTTTAGAAACATTTTTCTACTTTCTCAACATTTTTTGACTTAATCGACATTTTCCGACTTTTTCTAAATTTTTTGACATCATCACTTTTCCGACATTAGTAAGTAACATTTTACAAACTTATCAACCTTTCTTGATTTTTTGAACATTTTGCTACTTTCTCAAAATATTTGACTTAATCGACATTTTTCGAATTTATCAAAATTTTTCGAATTCATCATTGACCACTTTGATGGGCATGATTCTTTCATCATGACACCATGTTGTTAACAAGTAGTTGCAACATATTGTTTCCTTAAATTATTGGCCATTACAAAAGTTCTCTGCAAAATTATGATTTGCAGCAACACAATTGGCCTTAATTAACTACTTAGCCAATAGTTGAAGTTAATTAAAAAGTAGTGAAATCTCCTACGAATAAGGTGTGAAAAAGCACTAAAAACTGACCCAAATTGCATACATTTTCTCTAAACAGAAGCTAACAACAACAGAAACATTGAAAACAACACCAACAACAACAATATGATCTTCTTTTGCCACAAATAGCAAACAGTTACTGTTGCAATTGCTGCCGCCGTTGCAACTGTTGCTGTTTGCTGTTGTTGCTGCTGCTGACGACGTTCCATTTGATTGCATTCCTATTTGCAAATCTCAATGATTATAATTGCGCACCTCTGGCAACACTGCTCGACAGGTTATTAGCACAATTTAGCGACCGACCATCTGTTGCTGTTGTTAAGACAGGCGCAAAAAACAGAAAAAAAGAAGCCGATACTGTTGCTGCTGCTTCAGTTGAATCATTGCATTTAAATTGTGGGCAAAATGTCGATCGATCGCACTTCAGCTGCTATATGCACACATACACATACAACACACAGCAAGCTATTCATCTATCTATCGATCATTGAGGAGTTAAATGGCGCGCAGCAACTCTAGACGATGGCTGGCTATGTGGTTGACTAACTGTAACATCAGCAGCAGCAACAAAGACAACCAGCAGCAACTGCAGCAAAAATCGTATTGCACTTCAAGCATTGCTTGCTGACGACGACGTCACGTCACCACCACATGGCGGAACTGCAATGTGAGTCAGCTGAACTGGTTGCTGCACATCGGTTGGTCGGTTGGTTGGTAACCAACTTGTTTGATTGCGTCGGCGCAAAACAAATCAACAGGTGTGCGGCGCGCACTGAGGCTTCAATTCGTTGCATTCATTGACTTGCGGCTAAAAATGGAGCTCTTTGCAGTTCACACACAATTCGAATGTGGCTTTGATTTTAGTGGAGCACCCAAACAGCTGAGCTAAGTTTAGCAATGATTACACGGATCAAGTTAGAAGGCTGTGGTCGAGAAAAAAGATTGATTTCGTTTTATTACACTGAGTAGCAAGAAAATTTGCAAGAAACTAAATTAAATAAAGATTGGTTTTTGGATGGGGGAGATATTTTTTAGTTGTGGGATGGATCATTCACTTAAATTTTTTTGGAGAAAACTTTAAGAAGAAACTGTCACTTCATGGTGCATTTCTTCATACATTTTCGTCCCATTTAAGAACAAAATTTTCGTTTCATTCGCCTGCCCGCCACTTGTACAGTTAAACAGTATGAAACACTTTTAGTGCTACCTAGTGTAATTATAAATGGTGGACTGCTTTTCAAGTTTACTACAGTTATTTGCTACAAGGCCTGTTACTTTAAGCAGTTAGTTAATGGGTGAAATTAGAAAAAGTGACTTTTAAGTAATGGCAGTAGAAGAAAAAGCCCAGCTAATCGCAGTTCAGCATAGTCAAAGTTTACGTAGTATGTAGCATCAAAAATTACCACGGAAGTCAATCAAAATCCAAATAGTATCACGGTGTCGAGATCTGAACAGAATGACAATCTATAAAATAGAAGAAAAACATTTCTCCAAACTTTAATAGTAATGCAGTTCTAAGTGTTTTTAGCTCTCTTAAAAGTTAAGAAAAATATATGGGATGGTTTGCGATATGTGACCTGGTCTATGAAAAGGCGGCTTACGTGCGAAAAAAAGTTTCTGTCAAAACAGCTGGAAACAACTTTTAAATGTCAACTTATGCGAAACGGCAAAAAATTGCAACATTTTTTTCTTGACACCTAAGCACCCTTTTCATAGACCAGATCACATATATGCAATAAAAAATTAGGTTGTAAAAAAATTTATTTAAATGGGGTGCTCGACACCTTGTATATCAAGAAAGTAAAAAATTTGTGATTGATACGAAAATTTCGATATTATACGGTAAATAAGAGTCAAAAAATATCATAAATAAACGTCAAAATTTATATTTAGTTTCGAATAATATCATCAAAGTGAATAAAAGTCGATAATTGGAGCTTAGTTACGAAAGAGTTGATAAATGATGAGTAAGTGGCGAAATTCCAAAATATCGAAAATCTTACTAGCTTCTATCCGGTAAGTGATGGTTCCCCTTTGTCCAGGTGCCTTTTACATGTCGATACATCCAAAGTATAAGTTAGTAACTTTCAAATTGTTTCAAATTTTGGTACCGATAGCTTGAAATTTGAAGGGCTGGAAGTTATTTTTGAAGTTATAAGTTTATTTTATTTAGGGTTTCATCATATAAAAAAAACATTGAAATTTTTTTTTTATTTGGGAGTAAGGAGTAGAAAAAATGGGGTAGTATGTTTGAAAGAAATATTGGGGAGGAAAAAATTATGGGGGTCGGTCAAAATTTTTATCCTATCTCGGCAATGAGGAATTTTTTTAATATTTTTATCAAAATTTTGTATGGGAGCCCCCTTTAGGGGTGAATAAAAGGGGTTAGTACATTCGAAAAAATATTGAAGATGAAAAATTAACCCCCTTAGGGGTCGGTGAACATTTTTGCTCTCTCGCGGCAATAAGGAATTTTTTGACATGTTAAACAAAATTTTGTATGTTAGCCCCTTTAAGGGCTGAAAAAAAAGAGTAGTATGTCGGTGAACAGTTTTACCCTCTTTCTGCAACGACAAATATTTTAGTCCTCGTTCACTCACTTTTTTGTTAATTAAAAAATTTAAAAAAAAAGATCCCACCGTTTGCCAATTCTAAAGATAGTCTTATAATTTGTCAAATTCATTAAAGTTTTTTATTTTGACGGAGTTTTGAGCATTTCAAAAAACTAATAAATGTCGTTTTTGCAGCTTTTTCAGTTCCTAAAAAATATATATCTCTGAAACGGCTTCGTAAAAAAATTTTAAAAAATCATTGATGCTAGACTCAACTAGTACTATATACCACGCATATGGAATACATTCGTACATTTTTAGTGTCTCCAGAAAATCTGTCATTACTCTTAATTGATAAATCGTATTGTCTTTAGTTTACACCACTTCAGAGCCTAATATAGAGTTTATTTAACTGCACAGAGCAAGATGAAGACCAAGACTCAATATCAAAACCAAGACCAAGACTCAATGTGCAAGAACAAGACCAAGACCAAGACTGCTATGGTCTTGGTCTTGGTTTGCTCATCACTAGACATTGACATAAACAAACAATACCGAAAAATATGTAGATGGAACTTATTTTATCCTTGTCTTCCTTGGTGGAACTATCAGTTATGCCGTAATTGTTCGTACAGCACAAGTCGAATTTTGCATAACTGCTGTATATACACATACGTGAAAGTTCGTTTCTTCTAGAAAGTTTGTGTAGCTCTTTCGAGAACCATTAAGGTTGGGTATTAAGAGTGCTAGACTCTTTAAGGGAACAAAGAAACTGATACCATTGCATAGTAAATGTAAAGGGGTCTACTCTTTTTTCAAAAGTATTTCAATTGCTTATGAAAAGTTAAAAATCGCAAAAAGTACAAAAAGACGCTGCATATAGCAACGAGAAGTTCCAAGACGATAGAATGACATTTCTCTGAAGATAAAACGAGTAGTTAAGGTCAAGGGTACTTTTTGCTCATGAACCCTTCTATACACTACAATGTATGAATATAACCTGTTGGTTGAGTACAAGTAAATAAATAAATTAATAAATTGCTGTTATTGAACAAAATCAAAAAATTTACTGAATAAATTCCTGTTTTAAATTGTGTCAGAACGTAAAAATGTTAATGTGCCTGTAAATCTTTGATATAGTATCATGTATTCATCTCTGTCACCGATAATCCTAATAAATGTTTCACCGACTTCCAAAAGAAATAAAAAATAAATATGTAGGGGCATTCAATCTCAATTCAGTCACCCAATTTGGGACTTTATTTTTGAAGATAAAATCATTATGGAATCTCAGAATATTCATCTGAACGTTTTGGTTGTATGATGTTTGACATATCCTCTTAAGGATAAGTTTTCCTGGGGAGCCTTCTTTTTATATGTCAAAAAGTAATATAGGGACATATAATGTGAGAGATCTGAGGGTGGAACTGTCCCAAGTTCATGTCATTAAACTCAAAATGTCATAAAATGTATATGGATTCTCAGAATTACTTATCCGAAGTAGAAGTCATGAAGATAGAGATTTCTTGATGTTATTTGCACATTTTCTTTAGTTTATTTATATTTTTTTTTTTGGGGGGGGGGTTTCAGAAACTTGAGTTCTCGATGGAAGTTTTGATGCCATGTCTGGTTTTTCATCTTCAAAAACCAAATGCGCAGATGAGTGATTGATTTGAGAAAGAATTCCGTGTATTCATTTGTATATACATACATAAGTATATAAAATACCGAATATTTAATGACATGAAACACCTGCACGACCGTTTATCAAAGACCACAAAAATAAAAGCAACAACACCAACAACCAAAATTATGGCATATTAAACAGCTTAAACTTTATTAAAAAAAACACACAAAATACATTTTTGATGCGAGACTTTTAAGAAGAAAATCACAGCAAAAGCAACAAAAACAACAACAAATAATTAATAACAAAAACAACTCAATAAAAATTTTATTTTAATTGTCATCAGTCCTAAAAAAAGAACATTCAAAGCAAAATCAAAACACAGAACACAACAAAAACAAGAAAAAAGTTAATAACAAATCACCGCCACCTGTGCGGGCAACAAAAAATAACATGCCCGCCCGCACTGCACTACAGCAAATCCCCGATAGTGTCCACTAATTGTGCACCGAAATTAGCACAACGCCAAAGCGTCTTCAAACGCTTATACGATAGCGCAGTGTACTCACTTTAAGGCACAAGAAGTGTCGGAGGGAGGGAAAAATGGCAACAGAAAAATACACAGAAGGAAGCCTCTACGATAAGTACCTACCCGTAAACATAAGAATTTCTTTAATTTTTTTGATAAGAAAAGGAACGGCCTTTTAAAGTACGAATACACAAGTGCAGATACCATACGTGTAAGTACATTAGTACAATAGTTCTTATCAGTTCGGTGCATTGAGTACAGTGGAACCTATCTTTTTCGAATTGATTATAGGAAAGTGTCACGAAGATAATTTAAATGCTCACTACACTGGTTAAGATTTGTACGGAAATAATTAAAATTCCATAGGTTTTAATTTAATTTGATGTAAATAAGCACTGTGCAATTTGGTTCATTGAATATTTGACTCGAAACTATTTTCAAAATCCTTAAATGCTCCTAAATTTGGGAAAAAATTTAATTTTAAAGTTGAAACTTTTTAACCTTTCCTAAAGATTTTGAGCCACTCAAGTAAAATCTGCAATTTATTTCTCTGAAGTTTTGGAGACATTGTCCATTCAATGTGGAAAACTAAATGGATGGAAATTGGTTGGACAATTAGATTGTCTTGAATAAGTTGTTGAGATTTGGCTACTATAGTCCAAAGACTTTCAGATAAGCGAAATAATTTACAAAAACTTGTCTTGATTTCGAAAAAAAAAAAACAATGCGTCCACGACAAAAAATCTTTAGCATAACCCATCCAGGCATGACATCCTTTTTATTACTAGCAGTGAATCCCGTTGACTAAGATGCATCACCTCCATGAACGCATGAACGCAGTATTTGTCAAGAAATGTTTAAAGCATCTGAAATGATGCCTAGCACCAAAAATACCATCCGATCTCCATACCAAACTAGATCAAGTTATGGAAATATGGGGAAAAGGCTTGAGTTGAATCCGCAAAACAGTAGAGAATTTGGCGGATAAAAGCCACCGGATAATGTCGTTGGAGAAGAAAGTTCAAGAAACGAGAAAGTATTGGAGGGAAATCAAAGTCATCGCAAAATATGGCTTTGATTCGTTTAGGGTTTATGTTTCCCAGAGGATTAAATTAAGAAGAAAAACAAGAAAATCAATCTCATTGAACAAGGACAGATTACCTATACACGGAGAAAAAAATTTCATACTACTTTATTTCTAGTAAATTTTACTACAATTTCAAGTGAAAATACCAATAAATAAATTTTACCTTACTATTCAAGTAAATTCAGAATTATCGAATAATCTTACAGTAGAGTAATTTTTTTCAAAAAATTTAAGTGATATTTACCTTGCTGTAAGGTTTAAAAAAAAAAAAACAACTGACTGCACTAGGATTCGAACCGGGATCTCTCCGTGTGATGGATAGAAACATTTTATTTTTACTTACAATTGCAAACTTATTAGACTTCTGCATCACTGACCCATATGTTGAGGTATAAGGTTTGTAAATTAAAAAAATGTCTGTCCAAACATCAATATTTTTACTAGAAATATAAAGTAAAGATGGATATCGTCATTTCCGCAAAAGGTCCACCTTGAGCCAAAAATTTAAATCAGTATATCTCTGAAACTATTAAACGTACATAGATGAGATTCGGTATTTATGTAAAAAACACAATGAAAAATAATGTGTACTGGAAAAAAGGGGGGTATCACGCTCCCACAAAAACCACTTCATCATATCTCCGAAAATATTTATCACGCATGATTGAGATTTGATACATTGTATACAGAGCACCAAGAAAAATAATGTACTCTGGGAAAAAGTTCGATACCACGCCCCTAAAAAAATAAATTCATAATTTATGAGGTTTGGTAAACATGTAAAATGGATAGAGACAAATGACATCCTTTGGAAAAATTGGTGATGCCACGTCAATTTAACAAGATAAGGTGATATTCACTGGGAAATCCTGGTTTTTTGAAAGGTTTTCAATTTAAAATTTGTATGATGGAAAAAATGTCACGTTCATATTGTCACGTGTCGATTCAGATTATGATCAAAACAGAGAAAAGTACAGAAGATATATCGTCGGGCCAAAACTACAACTAGACATCTACATTTTTCATGTTTTGGGGAAAAAAGATTTTGAAGTTTTTTGAAAGTCGTTTTTTGTATGGGATTTTGCAGTTTTATGATTTTTATTATTTACATAAAATTGGATGGGACTTCATAGAGCAGTTTTTTCACGTTTCTGTGACCTTAACTCAAAACATCAATATATGTAGATGTCTAGTTGTAGTTTTAACCCGACGATATGAATCAATATATTATAAAGTAACATTATTGCATAAATTCTTAGATTATCCACACTAAGAAATTCTGACTTGTTTCGCTGAATTCTGACTTTCCTTGATTAGGCACGAAAACTTCTTCTATTTTTGTCACTTTCGTTCTGCGTCTTTTTTGGGTGTATTTTAGAATCAGGATTTTTTTTTGCACTTTAAACGTGTACGACGGTCACGTTCGTCACCTCAAAAATACCTAAGTATATGTGGTTATTGATATCTCAAAAGGGGAAATATTTCTATCAAACTCACTAACATCAAAAAAGTGAACTACATACACTACGAAAACTATAAATGCCGCATCGTCCACAATAACAACCTCTTACCACCAATTCAACAAAATGAAAATGGGAATCATGAAATTCAGTGGAACTTAAGGGGTCATCCGGAATAGAGAATAAACTTATGCTTCAGTAGAATATTAAAGATTAAGTGAAATCGGACGATCACAACCTCCACTGAGATTATGAAAGGACGATAACAATAGACAGGACCTATGTTCAGGAAATAAGGTTGGAGAAGGTGCGGGGAGAACGTTGTAAAGGAAGAAGACGACCCAGTACTTAAAGGCACCGAATTTCAGAAAATGATATTACAAAAATCCAAAAGATCTGGTACAACATTAAACAATGAGCCAATAGTTCAAAAAGTTGTAGAACTTTTGTTTAAGCTCTAAGCTCTTAAAGTGTCATAGGACAGATAGTCGGTTACTTAAAAAGCTTAAAACCTCAACAACACTGATTTCTTTAAAATTCCAATTTTTCATTACGTAATTATTAACTTTACGCCACTTGTTAAGTACATTTTCAGTACATTTGCACTTGCTGACATTTGGCGAGGTTTCACACAAGCCCCTTCAAGGCCTTGTGCAAATATATTTGATAAGCGAAAAATTGCCATTTCCTACGTAAGTACATAACAGATGTTTGTTTTTTACGTTTGCATTTGTTTTTTTTTGGGAAACACTACCGATACGATACGGGGCTACAAATTTCTTATCTTACAAGTTGCTATGATAAAAATACGAAATCGTACCCTAATACGTTGTGTCATGGTTTTGTTTTGTGGTGGAACGCACCGTTTAAATTGAAACAGGTGGTTGCACCTAAAAAACTACTTATCGCAACGTAATGTAGGCAGCTACTGCTATTGTTGTTGTTAGTGCTCTTTTGCCATGCTTTGGCGATATGCCTACCCTCCTCAACTCAAGTGTTGGAGCTTAATTTGTCTTAGTTGAGATTGCGCAATTTAATTGGTGGTGTCTTAATTGTGCTCCAATTGTTAATCAAACAAGAACGTTTTTTTTTTATGCCCACAATACAATTTGCGCTGATAAGGCGACGCAAGTGAACCCTTGAAGACGTTGAATGTTGAGTGGGATGGCAGGTATGTAAGTGATATATCAATTTTGGGTACATTTTAAGTTTATGAGAACTTGAGGTTGGTTGATATCTTCATGACTCGTGGAGTAAACGGAAATTAGTGTATAATTTGTGCTATTTTTAAATTTACTGATATACACTTAGTCGATTGTTATAAATTAATAAATGTCAAGAATTTTTCGGTTTTTGTTGTAATGTACTTGGGGAATGTTTTTATTGTAGGCAGTATGAGAATCATTAAAATTGTGTAGAATTGTGAGAATTTAGAACAGTTTTTTTAAAAACTTTTGATAGTTACTTCAGTACTTTGTTGTAGATTACGTTGCTGGGATTTCTGCATGGATATACTTATGATACATAAAGAAAAACGCCGCTATAGCTATCACTGAAATTTGATTCAACATTGAAATGTTTACTCCGAATAGAGTGTGCGCTGGTACATTCATTGCATTTGACCACCCCCCCCCTCTCCGATTTCCACCATATACTTTAATAGCACTCCGCGGTTTTTTCTTCTTTACTGACCATTTGACCAATTTCTGTAATAAAATTCTATGAACGTCTTACTTCCTGTTGAAATGACCTAATCAATGGACTATAAGATCGAGTATCTTCAGCTCTTAGAAATTACTGGATAGCTTATTGAAAATATTGCGTGCTCTGTCAATAGCATCAAAAAATTCGTAGTGTTGCCATCATGATAAAAATGTTCAAATTAATCGTAGAGCGCAAAAACAATGGCAACAACAATTTGTACCGCAATCAAAGACACTGTCGCGCTTTGTCTACTGTGACCGACGATAAGCATCTGTATTAAATGTTGCTGTTGCTGAACAACAGTTTAAGCAGTAAGACAACCGCAACTTGTAATTACAACAGAAACTCTAAAATGAACGCAACACTACTGTGTAACATCAACATCTACAGCAACAGCAACAGTTACAGTGAACAAGCAACAAAATGAAGCGATTGTTGTTGCTAATCTTGAGCAGATTACAACTCATTAACTTCAACCTAAACTCAAAATGAAGTGTTTGAAAGAATGGCAACGGTACTTTTGTTGTTGTCGTTGTTGTGATTGCAGCTTAAATGCATTGTTGGCATAACTCAATTGAAATGCCGTGCATGCCTGTGTTGTTACCATTAACACAGCCAGCCAGCCAGCAGCAACATCAACAGCTTCATCACCAACAGCTGCAACTGACATTGGAATCGCGCCTGCAAATTAAAAATGCGATTTAAACAATTGCAAAGGTTAATTTTGGCGCAGATTAATTACATGGTCAGTCAGGCAATCTCTTTGCTCAGTTGTCGGGCAACGTTTGTCGTCGTCGTCGCAGTCGTCAGCATCACCAATTGCAACTACGTTGGCGGAGTTACGAACGAGATCCGCTAATTGCATAGTCAGTCAGCAGACAACACACGACGGCGGCGCTAAAGTAAGTCACATGTGTGTTGTGTGTACCCAGTACTCAGTCTAATGCGCGACGACCGAACGACCGAGTTTTTGTGCTACGGTGACGCATACCAAAGTGGCGAGACGCGACGCGACGTACTACTTGACGCTCCTCTTTGTTTGACTACGTCTTGAGGTGAGCGCGCACTGTTAAGCATCGCATTTCTTGGCACAGGTGTCTCTTCTACAATTGTGGTGACTCGCAAGTGTTTTGTTATGTCCAGACGACTTTGAAGCGAATTGTACCTATATTCTAGGGTGACCATATGACAGTTACAGCTGGAGAAAATCTCTCTTTTGGTACAAATGGGAACAAAAAGTTAGTATGATGATTAGACTGGCTTACATTTGTATGAAAAACATAAATTTGCTTGGAATTGCGCTCCCACAGCACTAAAATACTCTCTTTGATCTAGATAAGCACAATGTTAAATTTGGTCCATTTAGAGAACATTTAATTATCATTGTTGAATTCCGAAATATTTATTCGAAAAGTATGTAAAATTGGTTTATATAGCACAATATAAATTTTATATAAATTTTTTTTAAATACTTTCGTATAAACTTCTATATAAAATTCATACAAAAATAGTATAAAATATTTTTGTATAGTGATACTACTAAATCAAAACCAAAATAGTGTAAATTATATTTATACTTTATTTGTATAAATTTTATACGAACAAGTATAAACGGTTTGTATACCAAGTTGTAGCATAAATTAAGCTCGTTTAGAAATGGCATTGAGGCGATTTCTAATTTATGGATATCATCATTTCTTTTGAAGCGTAAATTTTGTCTACGGAGTGTTTTCCAAATACATAAAACAATTGTCTTTTACATCTGGTCAGCTTAATGTAATGCCGTTGGCGTTTGACTTTGAAAGCAGCGCACTTTGTCTAGTTATTTCTCATTGAACGTACGTATTTATTATTACATTTTATTGCAGGTAAATGGATGCAACAACAGACAAGAGTTAAAGGAAAGAAATGCTCCCACCAGCACCAGCAAACCAACAACATTTGACGTCACGCAACGACGGAATGGCCCATAAATATTAGCATTGTTTTGTGCAGTCATTTCATACTTTGTATATGGGGGGGGAGGTGGTTTCTTCTACTTTTCTCTTCTGTTGCCACTTTAATTTGTGGCTTCGTTTCGCTCATATATTTGCGCAATTTGTTGACTGCACCTCTCTCAATTGGTGCAAACTTTGGTGCTGCTGCGCGGCGCATTCAACAAGAAATGACTTTGCACATGCGCATGCGCAGCCGTAGTCACACTTTTATTCAAATTTTAAGCATAAATAATTCATTCCTACAATAAATCTTGGCAATGCCACCGGGTTGACAGTTTTCGTTAAATTCTATGTTCATTTCGCGTACACACAAATTGCTGTTTTCTATGTATTTTTCATAATTTTTATGATTCGAAAGCGAATGAAATCTTACAATGTGCAAATTGACATTTGCATTGGGATTTTTTATGTGTCTAGAGTTCAAGGGTTATGCGCACAAATTCTATGATATAGCCATTGACGCATTCGAAGCAAGCCATGTGCAGTGACACTCTGTATTGGGAGTTGTATACACGAGATATTATGATTTAAAAGTTAGCAGTAGCGTTGTTTCTATTTTTTAGATAATTTGAATTTTAAATTTATGAAGAAAGTTTGAATCGAATTTCATATTACAAGAATTTTAAAATTTTTCAGATAGAAATCCGCTCTAAATTAGCGAGTAACAATGAGGGAGGGGCGTTTTTACTCAGTTACGTTATGTCGCCAACAAAACTCAAAATCTTTGAATCGAATCCAGTTTTTTATAAGGCTGCAAAAAGTGGGCAACTAGCAACGCAATTTTAAAACCAAAAAGTATTTATATAAAATAATAATAAAAAAGTATAAATTTTAAACTATTTTTGGAATAAATTTCATACTTTTTTGACAAAAAATCGGAATTTAATATCAAAAAAGTTTAAAATCAATACTAAAAGGTATCAAAAGTAAGAAAAGTAAACTATCATTTTTTAATGTGTATTACAAAAATTGTCTTGGATGAATTCCGAAAATTTGGTAACTTAGGATCATCTTCAAAGTCAAACCTTAATTTATCTGCCAACAAAATCATATCTCGGTACAAATATGTCGCAAACAATAGAGCCCTCAAAGTAGAACGGTGCAAAGCCGTTGGAAAGCTTAGTAAAAACTGAAATGTTGAAAAAAATTGCTAAGTTGTAATCAGAAATAATAATTTTTATGGACTCTACTGTATAAAGTCTCAAATTAAAATAAAAAACAAAAAGAAATGAAGAAGTCGCCAAATAAGTGACGAAATGTCGATAAATTAGTTACATTTGGTCTGGCCAAATAATAATATGACCTGCAGTATTTTGAAAATTTTGCTTGTACGGGAGGTGCCACGCCTTTTTGACTGAATTTACGTAGATTTTGCACTAACTATTCCAAGCATTTGCACCGAAATTTGGTTTCATTATCTTAAAAAATGTTTTCAGCACAGCTTTTTGAAGCTTTTGCTTATATGGGAGGTGCCACGCCCTCTAGTTCTAATTCGCCTAGTTTTTGTTCAGAGCTTGCAATTAATGTTCTTAGTATTTGGGTGAAATTTGGTTTCATTATCTCAAAAGACGCTTTCAGTACCACTTTTTGAACCTTTTGCTTTTATGGGAGGTACCATGCCCTGTTGTTCGAGTTTGCCTAGTTTTTGCTCAGGGCTTGTGATTAATGTTCTTAATGTTTGGGTGAAATTTAGTTTAATTACCTTTAAAAATGTCTTCAGTATAATATTTTGAAACTTTTGCTCATATGGGAGTTTCCACGCCCTTTAGTCCTAATTCGCCTAGTTTTTGCTTGGACCTTGTACTATTTTTAGTATTTCTGTGTATTTTGCGTGCATTATTGCAAACAATGCCCTTATTATTGCGTTTTAAGAATATTTTTTGTATGGGCGGTAGGCGTGTCCGTTGATCGATTTCACTCATTTTCAATCCCACGAGCTAACTTTTACGACGAAGCAAACGTAGCAAATTTCATTGAATTATCTTGGTTAGTTTTCCCGTTAAAAATATTTCCACACACAGCCAGCCAGCCTGCCATCCAACCAGCCAACCAGACAGACGGACATGGCTATATCGACTCAAGAGGTGACGCTGATCAAGAACATATACACTTTTCTATACCTGCCACGCCTCCTTCTCTGTGTTACAAACGGAAGGACAAAGTGAATGTACCCTGGGTATAGGGTATAAAAATTGACTAATGATTTTTTAAACTAACCGGTCCAAAAAACCTCCATAAAAAAAATCAACTTGTGTTCTGATTTGAAACGAATATACTCAGGTGAAATAAACTATATGAAGATCAAAAGGAGTGATGTAGTTTTTACTGCTTCAAGCAACTGAGTCACTTAGCCTTTTCTTTCGAAGGTTTCTGCTTTTTAGGTTCGGTTAAATCGACATTCCTGACTGACAAAATATGTGTTGATTTTTCAATATTAACGACTTTTTTTCAATTTCAATATTTTATGTCCATTTCATCGATTTTATTAATATGTTTTGAAGTTTTTGTTATATCTTTACATTTTTGAAATTAGCATTCACATGTATTTTCAAATTATAAATATTATAACTTATCACTGATCTTCGTTTGGTGATGCTTTTTGCAAATAAACGTATGAATATATCTATATACTCGTTTGCTTACATACATATGGTATATATCAATTATTTGTCAGACATCTGAGCATTAACATTTTGAAACACACCCGCATCACTTGTCCAAATCACATGATGTTGTATGAAGCAACCTTCATCATTATGATGATGACAATGTGAGTATAGCAGTAAAGCGGGGTGGAATTGTCGCCTAGTGCGTCAACATTAAGGGCGCCAAAATTCATATCTTCTATAAAAATAGGCAAACGAAATCGGTTCAGGCCCTGTTTCTATGCCTAAATTCAATAGATTTTTTTTTGTTGGAGGAGCACTGCATAGGATTAAAATTTTTTTTAAAAGTGGGTGGTGCCACGCCCCTAAATGGAAAAAACGCTCTAACGGCTAAGCCACTGCATCGATTTTTACGAAATTTGGTATGGAGATAGGGTTAGCATTCAGGAAATATACAATGACTATTATGTTTTTCAGTGGGCGCTCCCACTGCCCTAAAGGAAAAAAAAGCTCTCTCGTCTAAAACACTGCATCAATTTTTATGAAATTTGGTATGTAGATAGGGCTAGCGCTAAGGAACGATAAAATGACCATTATGTTTTTAAGTAGTATTTTCAATAAAATGGCGTTAAAGTCCACTTTGTCCCGCCCAACTTCAACTATTACAGATCCGTCACTGAAAAATCATGATTGTCAAACAACTCATGACTAACTGTGGTCGGTCGGCAGCACATCATTTCTAATGATCATCACAGCGAGAGAGAAAGAAAGATTTGCATCATATGTGAAATGCACATCATTAAGCGTGGGATGTTGCAGGTGCAGTTCACAAATTGTTAGCAACGTCAACAGCAGCAGCAACACTGCAACTATCGTAAAAATAATAAAGCAATATTGTTATTGTTATTATTATTTGTTAAAGAAAAAAAAACAGCAATTGCAGTTGTTATTTTCTGTCTGTATTTGTTTTTGTAATTGCAATGTAACGCTGACTTACATCACGTTAACATTTTAATTTGCAATCATCCCATGTACCAGCAAATGATGATTGCGCTGTTGACTCCGTTGTTTAGATGACACGAACACATGCCAAAATCGGAAATTGACAATAAATTTTTGCGAGGCAACTTTTTTTTTTATTTTTTTTAAAACACTTGGGTGGGTTTCAATGTAAATATTTAGTTGTGATCTTTAGTTACACTGAGCAACGTAAATACTTATTATCAGATGATTAAAATGTATGAAATGATGAATGAAGTGTTTTTAGTTACAATAATTTTAACTGATAACATTGTTATGCCACAGAGTGAAGATTACGGATCAAAATGATAAACAAAAATGAACATTGTATCATGTCCGAAATCTCAAAAATTTTAATTAAACTCGGGAATAATTTCCCGGAATAGTTTCCGACAATTGATTATTGTCGAACACTATTATAGAAAACTTTAGCCATACAATCACTTTGGAATCTGAACTATTTTCAACTAGACATATTACTAGAGTTCGCATTGTTGCCCAAATTAGACTATTTCGGTTTGATTTTAAAGAGACCAAGCAACTGTGAACTTAAACCAACTCTTACTAGTAACCACTTCTGGTGGAAGCCTGTCTTTTATATAGAGGCGTGGCACCGCTTATTCAAAAATAAAAAGTTCTTACTATTCTTTCATAGTTTTGAGCTTATCTGCGTACCAAATTTCGTGCAAATTGGTACAATAGTGTTGCCTTGATAGCTTTTCTTTGATTTAGGGGAGCGGTAACTTCCGCTAAAAAATATACAAAATGTTCTTAATATCCTTTCTTAGCGTTAAAACTATCTCCATACCGATTTCGTAAATGGAAACCAAGAAGCCTTTAATATCTTTCCTTTTTGCTCAGTGTACTTCAATTCCGAATTTCATTCAAATCCATATAGCCATTCTACCTGGAAAGCATATTTTTCCTTCAAGGGTGTGGCACCAGTAAAAAAAAAACTTTAAAACCCATCCTTAAGTTTAATCCTATCTACATTCCGAATTTCAAAAAAAAAAAAATCATCAACCATCAAGTTCTCAAAAGTTACATGAAATAAACTGGCATACATAGAAGTTGGTCCCTCATTTTAAACTATCTCCGCGCAGTTTTTTTTTATTCCAACTGTAAATTTTTTAAATATTGAGCAAAAAGGGAACTGAAAAAGAAGAGAAAGAGGAGGCTCAGTCCTTTTTCAACTCAGTATGTTTTGGTTTTCAGTTCTGAGAGTTAGTTCGTTTATTTTTAAAACAAAGTTTACAAATTTTGAAAAGTACGTAAGTGTGTGTCATTCTCCCTTTATTTTTTTTTTTATAAGTTACATATTCTTTTATCTTGATATAATCAAATCAATAAACAATTAGAGTAGCTATGCACCAATTTAAACTTTTTTAAAAATTATTGTTATTTTCATTGTGATATTACTGTTTTTGCAACATTTTGTCATTCTCCCGTATGGTAATCCTCCCTTCAAATTACAAGAAATTGTTGGTTAATTCATTAGACTTATTGAACCTATTTTCCTGTCTATAAGCCTCGTGACGCTCTAACATATATTTTGAGAGCTGCCACCTGATCATTTTCGAAAATTTTGTTTAGTTCTTACTTTTTTTGACTAAATTGAAATTTTTGGATTCAGAAACGATCAGATAAACTGTTTTAAAATTGTACAAAACTTTTGCTGTTGCCAACCGGTTTTTTTTTTGTTAGTTTTGCTTAAGCCATTAATTTAAAAATAATAATTAAAATTAAGTCTTAAAACACTCAAATAAACTTTTTAAAACTTTCGGTGTTGCTACCCGGTTTTATTTGTTGTTGTTAGTTTTGCTTAAATCATATTTTGGTTTGTCAAAAATTCGTCAAAAATTTAAATTCAGTCAAAAAAGTAAGAATTAAATTTCGAAAACAACCATGTGGCAACCCTTTAAATTGGTTTGATAAAAAGTTTATTTAAGCGTCTTTGACTAAAATTTTATTTTAATTTTTTGAATACGTTGCTTCAGAGAAACATTCCAAAAAAAAATATGGCAACCCTGAAAGCATATTTTTAAAATGGTTTCACAAATTCAGGTCATCATAATCTATATGTTCAAATAATAAAAAATAAAAAAAAAAAAAAAAAATAGGCGGGGACAAAATACGGCATGTTTTGGTACATTTTTCGGAGTTCTACCCATATCTCACATTTTATATTATACGACATTATATCGACGCATTGCATTTGAAATTTTCTTTAGCAGTGTAACTGTGAATTTTTTGTTAGAATCAGCTATTTGTCCATCAGGCTATAAAAGGTAGTACAATGTATTTACAATAAATTTTTTTAAAAAAGATGACAGCTAGAAATAAAGTTTCACACTTTTATATCATAAAGAAATAGATAAAATATGACAGACAGACAACATAACAACTCTATTTTGGCAAGAGGCTGAGAACACAACCCCTCTAAGTGAACTTAATTGCTTTACTTCAAAACGACAAGACATGACTTCTAACTCAAGGGCATCTCTAGGGAAATTCAAAAATCTTGCTGATGATGTAACACCAGATAAGCGCAACAGCAACAAGGGTGGCAACCAAATCCAAACAAATACACGGAGCAGAACATGTCCAATCTTTATCTCAAATAGAGTCCGCAATACATAAAACAACAGAGGCAGAGACAACCATTAAATTCAGCAAAAGATAGGGCATGAGCCATTAGACAAAAAGAAGCAGAAGAAGAAGGTGTCATATTTTATTCATAACTTCCAAATATTAAACACTCACAAACTCACGTCATGTCCACGAAGATAAACAATCAAAAATGTAATGCGAATAGAAAGGGGGATAGACCCCTACCCCACACAATCGCCGAGACGTGCACTAATTGTGTTGGCAATTCGGTAAAACTGTGGGGAATTTGCAACTCAATAGAATCGTCGTTATATCAGTTGTTTCGAGGTGGTGTCGTGGAGAATTAGTTGTATATCGAAAAGACACATGTTACGACTGAGTATACTAAAGCTTCATGTTATGAAGTTGAAAGTCGATTATGACAGATGGCAGCGTATGCGAATTGGATTACAACGGCGGATGCGATGCTTAAAGTGGAGTGCTTAGCTTTTACTTAACACTGAAGTTGTGCTTCTGGTGGGTAATGATGTAGGCACATGTCATGAATGCATTGCGAGTTGATAGCTATGACCCGTTTGGGAGAAGTTATGAATTTTTAAAATTTCGCACAAATGTTGTTATATTTTGTAACCATTCAGTGTTAAATTTAAGGGTTGCATATTTGTGTTATGGGGTTGTCTTCTGCTTCTTCTTCTTGATATACATGCATAATGTCATTAGAAACGATTTATTGCATTTTAAAGATGCACTTAAGTGTCATTGAGATATGAATTGGCATAAAAAGGATTGAAATTGTTTTTGATTGAATTAAAGTGTGAAATATTAAATTTTAAGGGAATTATTGGTTTGATGCTAAGTATATGATATTATTGAAATATACCACTTGAGTTTTTGTAAAGTGATATTTTTTCAAAATAATAAAAAAATTAGGACTAATTAAGATTAGGAATATGTTAGTCAGAAAATCAGAAAAATTAAAGAAAGAATTAAAAAAATAAAGTTTTTTCATGAAACCTCACTAACACAACGTTTTCGGCGGAGGCTTATGAGGTAATTTATTAAACCTCGTCGTAAATCACGTGATTTATCATACAAAAACTAAATTATTTCTGAAGAGATTTGTTTTAAATCTGCGTATAGATCTCAACAGGGCTACCAATACTTACTTTGACAATTGGTGTTAAGCGTCATTAAAAAAACGACGCAAATAGAATCTAAATATTAAGAAGAAATCAAAAAACAACTTTAACTTTTCCACTTATGACATTTACTGTCAAAAGTAAATCTCTTTCGGCCTGTCAAAACAGAAATAACGTTTTATCTACTGACTTCCCTTCTACTTCTAACTATGTCAGATGATGATTTAAATTTTTACTAAAAACCATGAAAATTTTAGAAAGCTTTTTTCATGATCATGAACAAAAATGAAAAATCTTGTTGGATATACAGGTACAAAATGGTCTTCGAAAGCGAATGCAATATTAAGTACCACGGAATACTCAAATCAACAAAGTTTGTGAAGTGGTACAATATGTCATAGCCAACCGAAACAATCCCGAAATGATCTACCGAACATTAGCTCAAAAATATTGGCCTTCATTTATTCCTTCACTTCTGAAAATATTTCTGAGTTACTACACATAAGTTTATTTTTAAATAAAATCCACCATATTGAATTTTGACCGCCATATTGGAGTATTGGGTATGGGAAGCGTCGTGTAGGTTTTAGGGGTTTTTCAGACTACTTATGATCTAGACGATGGAATCCACTAGTTACTGGACCATTTCAACCACTTTTGGAATTCAGAATTTCATATCCCGGAATTGCGATATTTCGTGACATTCTTCCATATGGATTTGAGACATACTTCAGATATCGAGTCAAGCGATTCAAAATTGAAATGACCAAAGTTCCTTCTACGTCTAAGCTCAAGCGATGGACACTCGCAAAAAAAGGAGATATATAGTAGAAGAAAAAACTACTTATTAGTTAGGGAGAAGATAATTCACCAAATATTTCAGAACAAATTCGCACCAATTGATGACTGAAATGAATTGGAATTATAAGAAGTTGATGAATTGCCAGAGATTTTGAATTATTGTCTGGCGAGCCATCGCATTCAATAGGTAAGATATCTCAAGTAAAATTGCCTTTAGTCCAATTTGTTACTCGTTTAACTAATTTAGCTACTTTCACGCTACTTAAGGCTCCTTTATGCCTCGGCACTTCAAGTTGATTGTTTTTCAAAAGTTGAAATGTTTTTCCTGGTCTTTAAGCGTAGTCTGACTAGTATCGTTGGTTCTCTTGAGCTAAATCTTATATTTTCTGTTCCAGCCCAACCTCAGTCTTTACAACAATATTTTTCACAAAAAAGTCAACCTTACCTTAGAAACATAACCAGGTCGAAATCTCTTAAGTAAATATTCCAAAACGTAAAATAACTACTTGGTTAGTGGGCTAAAAAAATGTTTACATAAAACTGCATGAAATGTGCAAATTTTATGACCCACAAAAATGAATCTAAAAGTAAATTTCACATTGAATTTATTTACATTTTCGAAAAACATATAAAAATAATAATCAAATATTTTCCATTACATCAATATTTTCTTCACCCATATTGTAGATCAAAGGCGAACATCTTTCATCTTGCTACTTTCAAAAGTAAATACACAAACAAAGAAAAAAAAAAATACAAAAATCAGAAAGTTTCTGAGTTATAGCGCGCATATCATGAGTATCAAAAAATTTCAATACTTCAACTGTTGCCGCTGATCATCAGCGCGATCTGTGAACATCAATCATTCTGGCAACATTTTATTGAGTCGCCACGATGTGTACTCCCGGTTGTTGTTGTTGTTGCTGCCGTATGAGTAGAGTGCACCATCAAATGCATTTTGAGTGCGCTCAGCACACGCCTCAATGCTTTCAATTCAGTCAGCCAGTCAGCCAGTCAGTCAGTCAGTTCAGTCCATCATATGCTGCTGCTGCAGTGTACACCCAATAATTTCACCCATCAAAGATTGGGAAGAAAAGAAAAAAAGCATGAAAACGTTCATGTTGAAAATCACTTCACACATTCACCAAGTGTTCCCGTGCTTTATTTTTTTTTTTTTTTGCTTTACTGCTACGGGTGCTGAGTAGAAAATTTGAAATTTATTAATGAGCTAAAAATCAAAAATATTAAAAAAAAAAAATTGCTCCGTCATCATCCATAACGTGATCGTCATGATCTTTTTAGTATGAGCAGAAGCCGCAGCATATAAACGATAACACTGGACAACAAGTTTCTAGACTCATGGTTACTTTAATCGTTTTTTTCGACCCTTTATATGAAATGGGTGTCAAAAAAGATTAATCTGTTGAATTTCATATGCAAATTGAAGCTTAAAGTTATAAAAAAATCTAAGCTGAGCTGTAGGGGGTAAGTCATATAGCTGCAAATCTAAATGTTACGGGTTAGTTCCCCATTTCTCATTCTCAATTTCATAAGTTTTCTTTTTCTACAATTTCAATAGATTCATGATCCATTTTTACTTATTTTAATTGAGTCGGTGAAGTGTCTTCAATGCATTTTTTAAATTCTCATTACTACATTACGCCTGGCGGGAGCTTTTTTTATTTATCTTGATTGTTGTATTATAGACCTTTCGGGGAAAATCTGTTGATTAACTCTTGGTTTAGTCAAATATTATCTTTGATCAAGTTTGATTTTAGGTAATATCGATAGATATGTATATTTAATGTAATATCACTTGCTTATACCTACTCGTCAATTGATTTTTAAGACATTCTTTACAGAAACCTCACTAATACTACGTTTCTACCGGTGATTTATGATGTGATTTATTAAATATCGTCCTATGTCACTTGATTTACCATACTTAAATTAATCTATTTCTGGAGAGATTTATATTAAATCTGTGTATAAATTTTAACATGGCTACCGAGTTCGGCTATTTTTGACCAAGTGACACTGACTTTGACAACTGGCATTAAGTACAAATGAATATTAAGAAGAAAAGGAAAAACAACTTACATTTTCCCGCTTATGACATTTACTGTCAATAGTAAATCTCTTTCGGCCTTTGAAAATGTTTGAGATTTACGACAGGACTTATACATTTCCTTTTATCTACTCACTTCCCTAGTATTTTTTAGTCTTCATTTAATTTTTAGATATTCCTTACAGAATACTAAGTTTTTAACCCAGCATTGCAAGGATTCCACAAACTTTTTACATAGAATTTCCACAGAAAAAAAAAAAAAAAAAAAAAATTGTGATTGTGTGAAAATTTTTCTAATCGTCAAATCAGTTATTAAATCAAAAAACTTATTATATTATGTTATTTTTAAGTACAAATATGTATGTTGGTTTTTAAAAATATAATTGAAATCGATTTTAAGCAACAAAAAATTTGACCACAAATAAAAACTCATTTATCACTATTATGGTTTTTTGTTTCCCTCTTTGTACTTTATTCTTTTTTCGGTTCAGTGTGACTGCGTATTTCGTTGCTGATAATATTGAATTTACTTATAACTTTCTTAAGAGCAACATAATGAGGGGATTCCTGAAAACGTGTAAAAGCCTCAAAAACCTCGTAAACTCGTAAATGGTGTCAAAATCAATACGAAATTTTACAGTTTTACGAGTTTACGAGGTTTTCGAGGTTTTTACACGTTTTCAGGAATCCCTTCATTAAAGTTATTTTTAACATTGTGCAAATCTACAAATAAATACCTTTCCAATGGTAAGTAACTCAAAGTCGTACTCCATTTCAAACATAGTAAAAAAAGGGTTACAAGTTTTTGTCCTGCATATCAACATACTGCAATACTACAATACAACGTCTGTCTGTGTCTCTTTAGCTCGAGAACCATTTGTCGGATTTGAATACTTTCTTTTTTGTTTAAACTTAGATATATGATATATGGTGATGTTTTAGCATACATTTTGTTTCGAAATACTCTCGGCGTCGCCCGAGTTCTTAGAAAATCCCTTAACTCAAAAACCAGTTATCCGACTTGCATGATTTTTCTTTAAAAACATGTCAACCTGTAGATACTTAGGACAAACTCGAAATCGATATTCCTTCGGCTTTGCCCCTGGAGTTCATAACTCGAGAACCATTATAGCTTTAGGGTATTTTTCATTCGTTTGTGTATTTTGGTACATGAATGTATGTATATTGTGAAGGCACCTGCACATATTGTATAATATCCCCAAAATTCAAAATTCCTAATATCTCTGAAACTGTTTGAAAGCGATGAATGGGAACGGCCAAAGGAATTCGTTCCTAGGGCAACTAGGTAATATTTATATAGATAATAAAGAAGTATAGATGTTGTTAATAGATGTTCAACCAAAAAAAAAAAAAATACCAAAAATCGTTTAGGAAAATGTGCCGTTTGTAGTTAACGTTCAACTGGTCTCAAAATTAGTACTTCGTCTGTGTACAATTTTGCATTATATTAAAAACAAAAAACCTTCTGCCGGCGAAAAGTAATTGATTTTTTCGAATATCTTAGCAATTCCGCAGCATAGTGAACATAAAAAAAACTAAATATGAAAGAGTCACAACAACAACAATCACTTCAACAGCAAACTAATGAAATGATGATCATCAACTTTTGTTGTTGTTGTTGTAATATAATGAACATCTGTGCAAACATTGCCCCAAAAAAGAAGAAAGAAACCTCGATTTGTCGAATTTAAAATCAAAGAAACGCTTTCGTCTCTAACGATCGCCGCTGATCACATGTATTCGAAACGTTCAAGTCTTTTTTTTTTCTTCACCTCTCTTTTATTTTGAATGGATTTAAAAGTGGGGAATATTCAATCATCATGCAAATGACCATTTGGTATCCATATCTATACATACATCCATCCATCCATACACTCTATAAGATACAGAGTCTTTATGCACTGAACGTGTACTTTAGTATTTATTAATCTAACGAATGAACCCACACACGATCATCGACTGATCGTCAGCTGCGTACGTCAATTAACGGGAATTTTGATGTTTTTACCAGGGCAAAATGAAAAATAATTGGGATCGCATGTGTGGCATTTGGCGTCTGCTGGCAGTTCGGAACTGTTGATTTTGGGATTTATTTTGTCTTGGGTTTTTTTTTGCGTTTTATGCCCCACATTACAATGGCGAATGTATTGATTTGCCAAAATGGATAATTTTAAATGTGCAAAATCTAAAACAAAAAGACTTTAAATTACTTCTTTTGCCATTTTGAAATAAAGCATAGATGACAGAAAGTCAGTTTTAAAAAGACGCCTTAGTGAACAAATCATACTTAGATCCATTTGAATATCATATAAAAAAATTAATTAATTGCCCTTCGTCAACGGCATGGCTGAAAGAGGCGTTAAGATGGCTCAAGAGTCCAATTAAAGTCTGTGCTGGAATCAAGGGTAATTTTGAAGACTTGCTATTAGTTATAAGAAACTTATCTTACTTTTAATTCCTTTGTAACTCAATTGATTTACTTATTATTTTTCGATGACTTCTGAAATAAATGTTACATAAGTAAATGAAATGAAGCGAGATACGTAATAATTAAACAGTGATACTTTAGAAGTGAACTCCCATATTCAGGTGTTTTTTTAGGGGTAGCCCCAAAGGTTGGCAGATAGGAGGAAGGTGTGTGGGAGAGTAATATTGGGTATAAAAAATAAAAGGACCTTGTAATACATTTGACCTATCTAGGGGTTATCCCGGGACAGTTACAGCGAATTTTCAAAAATTTGGATTTTGTGGGGGGATTTCCAAAAGCGTGGCAGATAGGGGGTAGATGAGTGTTCGGAAAGTATTGGGAAAAATAAGTCCTGGTAAAACGTTTAACTTCTCTAGGGATTACTCCGGGCTAGCTAAAAATTAGTCCCCTATTGCGGTTATTTATTTGTGATAAAATTGATGGCCATCGATCGTTTCCGCTAGCTATATCTTCAATCCTGCTGCAATCAAATAGCAAAAACTTTATTCAAATCGGTGCAGTAGTTACAAAGATAGGACTAGTAGAAACAATCGATATTTTTTTTCACAAACAGATAACCGCAATAGGGGCCTTATTTTTGGACATTTTTCATAACTTTTTGGTGTTTTTGTAAGGGACTCCAAACAGTTGGGGTATGTGTGTCAAAGTTGAGGACAAAAAATGATAGGACTTAATCACATATTTAACCTATATAAGGGTCATCCTGGGTCAGTTACGGCAAATTTTCAAAAATTCGAATTTTGTAGGTGCCAGATAGGGAGTAGGTGTATCAGAATAAAGTGTCGGGCATACAAAAATGATAGGACCAAGTGATACATTTTACCTATCTTGAAGTCATCTCATGATAGTTATAGTGAATGTTCAAAAATGTGGATTTTGTAAGGGGACCCCCAGAAGGGTGACAAATAGGGGATAGGAAAAAAATTTTGGGGAAAAAAAAATAATGGACCCTCGTCATGCATTTCACCCCAGAGATGCTATGATTTATTTTCCTGAAATTTTCGCCAAAGGGCCCCTCTTAAAGCCTGATGTGGCAGGTGTTACCTCCAACATTCGCCCGTGTAAGCTATCAATACCAAAAAAATGGGCACTAAAACCAGGGGCTGAATCGCCGCATCCGTGAAAGCACAATTCGTAACGTAAAATCATATATTTAGTAATGCGAAATACATGATTTTATGTCACGAGTTGTACGTTCATGGATGCGCCGATTCGACCACAGGACACGGTGATGAAATCAGCAGTTTAAATAAAACTTTGTTGAACTCGAAAAATTATTTTGTCTGTCTCTTCTTTGACTCAAAACTAAGAACTTTTTTCATATTTTTGACCTAGATTTTCCCGGCCCATTTTTGCTGAAAAACGGATTTTACTCAAAACCAAGGCGTCTTACGAAAAAAGTGTAAGGCAAAAATGCTTAACGTCGTCCAGGAAATAAGTGTGAATTTCTTCAGATTTTTTTTGTGACATTTTATAATTTTTCAAAAAATGGTCAAAAAAATTAAGAGTTCAAAAAAAAAAAACACAAGTATTTCCTGGATGATGCTAAGCATTTTTTGCCTTATACACTTTTTTCGTAAGACGCCTGGGTTTTGAGTAAAATCCGTTTTTCCGATCGAAAATATGAAAAAGTTTTTAGTTTAACTTGTCAACTGCAGCACCGCACTCTGGTTCAAAATCCGAAAAATCTGGCCAAAATCATAAAAAAAGTTGTTTTAAATTAACTTTTTGTGGACTGTATTGTCTAACTGATATTCATACACCTCAAAAAATTTATAAGAAAGATCAAGGTAGGCCTAAAATGCTCTTGGAATTTCTCCAAAAGTACGCTTCTCAGGCGAAAAATTTTGTGAGTTGAAAGTAAAGATTAAGTGTTCACTGTAAAAATTGTGTGGTTGCTGTAAAACTGAACCGATTTGAATGTTTGAATATGGAATCCATTGTAAAAGAGAATACTATCGAACCTCAAAGTCCAAAAAATGCAAAAAGTTATACTTATTTGATAATTGTGAGTAACTCAAAACCAAATTACAATCTCTTGGTGGGCAGCAAGTATTGTACAACAAAAATGACGACAAAAAGTAATGATCGGACTGTGTTCTTTGTCAATCATAGATAAAAAGTATATTTGAATTAAAACCCTAGCAATCATTTTTGGGTAAATTTCAGTCAAACATTTTTTTGATTCAGGGACTATCATTGTTTTTGATTATTGTGAATTTTTATACATAAATCGAGATTTTGACCAAACGGCTCTAGCGTAAATTTTTAAAATTGTTATACTCGTACATACTATTTATGACATGTTGAACAAGTTTTGCTGAAAAAACTAGTCATAATAACTATAGTTTCAGGCACAGCGTGGATGTATTAGATTTAAAACTTTTTGTTATTATTCATTGTTTTATTTACAAATTCAAAAAATACAAAAATAAAAAAAAAAAAATGATTTTTCCTAATCAAATATAAATAGTTTTCTCAAAATACTGCGCTGATATTGTCCACATTACCCCAAAAAAAAAAGCAAACGATCACGTAGATCGATCGCGTTGATTGGTAAGCACTTTCAACTGCACGCGTTTACTTACTTATTTCCCTTTCATTGCTTTCAGAAACTGAGAAGAAAAACTTAAAAGCAACAACAACAACTTTAATGATGTTGACCAGAACCAGAATATTTGGCCTATTTAATACGCGATCTCAATTGCTGTTTGACTGTTGTGCACCCGCATACTCACGCGCCGCTTTTAAGATGATTGGGCGATAAAAACAATTTTCACCTCTTGCACTCACGTTAAAGCGGCAATCAACGGAATTATCAATAAAAAACAACAACAACAGCAACAGCAACAACAATATTGCCGACAATGATGACTTCAATATCAACAACAGAACAACTGAAAACCCTGCTGCAGGGCGATCTCGCATAAAAGATCTCGCATTGCATTAGTGATCGTGCATAAATAAACAAGAGGCGCGCATTCACTGTTATATCGACGCGTTCGTGCTCCAATTTAGCGGATGTGAGTCTTAGTTTGTGTGTGTGTGTGTGCCAAGTGTCCGCTTTTGTATATGTGTTAGCTGATATGTTGGTGGTCTGGTTTCTCACCCATCAATGATCGTTTCGATTTGGTTGATCGGTTGTTTATTTTTCATTCATGTTGCCCTAAATATTGAAGTTTTCATAATGATCATCACCATGGTCCATGATTCGTATTGAGTTTTTTTGTTGGTGCGTTTGTTTCATCATCTGTATGTTGTTTATATAATTTAAAGTACCCAAGGCTGGTTGCAATTTTAACTTAATAAAATTATGCTTTGTTGATTTTGTTTGTTTGTTGTTTTTTTTTTTTTTTTAACTGCCGCCTTCAATGTTTTGTTTAGAAGCTTCATATGTTTTTGCTTTATGCATGCGAAAAGTGGTCGAAAACTGAAAAGTGCAATTTTTCTAACAACACAGCCAAATTGTGCAAGAAATTTTTTTTCCCCACTTCTTTATTGAATTTTCTCTACATGAGATTAGTAGGGATACTCCAGCTAAGACTGCAGAAAGTCTTTCGTAAGACATTGCCGAATTATTTTCTTAGACTTTTTAAGATTTTCTAAGACTTTCGGTATTCCATCGCAAAAGTCTTATAGAAAAATCTCATAAATTTCCCACACAAAATACTCACGGAAAACCATAACATCTTATAATTTACGACTTTTATCTTAGCTAAGACTGTGGTGAGTTACTTGGCAGCTCAAAGGCTGTTGCTGGAATATCCCTATAATAATAAGTTATAAAATCTTAAAAAACTAGACTTAAAATTTAATCACTTCTTAAGGAGAAAATTGAGATGCCTGATCCTCTAAATAATCGTAGGGGTGGAAGGTCACGTGTTCGCAGTTCGAGGGGCTTGGAGTTCTTTAAGGTAGACTAGCCTTATGCGTCAGGATTCATCTTTAATCGTAGGTACACTAAGGTCCATATGAATGGTTTTGTTACTAAGATACCATGGTGCTCCGGTGAAAGTTCTGGGTATTTTTGACTGAGCCCTTTGGATGAGTTCGACATTGCTATTACTTGTGTTGCACCAGTTGTATACCATATGTTCAAATTGGTTTTGAAAGGATTTTATAAAGGAATAGTTTTTGCTCTAAACTCAGCGGAGGACTATGGTTTTAGTTTAAGATGAGTCCTCTTATCTTTAATATGTATATAACATACAGGATAGGACCCACAACACTTCCTTAGGGTACGCATGCGTCGAATGGGTAGTGTTCTGTAATAAATTCTTTGTACTTTACTTGAAATAATCGATTTTTGTGATAAGATTCAACTATCTTATGAAAACAAAGCGAGAGTAAATACTTAAGCTTCAACAGAAGGCCCTCTTACCATACTTTGTCAAATCGCAGTTCGAAAGTCTTCCTTATATCATCAGTTAAACGGTCCACCTGTTCTATAGTTCCATGGTTTTAATGAAATCCAAACTGGTGGCATGGTATAATGTTTCGTTCAATGAGATGCGGCGTAAGTTTAAAGAGTAGCAGTTTTTCAAATAGCTTAGACAGACAAGGAAGCTTCTTTTTAACAAGGAGTAAAAGCGTCTATAGACTGCGAAACTCAAGCCCGCTAAAAAGATCCTCTCGTCAGGACGGGTTGCTCCTCCTGGAACTACCGTCAAGTATTACGTGAGAAGGGCACCTAGAGCATTACTGCTAAATTATCTGTCAGTTGATCGGTCTAGTCCGTACCTAGTCCGCTGGTACTTTCAGTTTGGAGGTGTCTGCGTTCCACCGCTCTTCTGGGTTCTATAAACCGGAGTTCTTTCATCAATTTAGCTGCAAATGATTGAACCGCCAATCATTTTGTTGGTGTTTCACACATTTTTGGCACAAGGTTTAGCACTGTGAAAGGCTCAGTAAAGGCCTCTTTCATGTATCGGCGCATATCTCTAAAATGTGGGCAATTCCACAAAATGTGCTGGACATCTTCGGCTTCAACGAGGCAGTCAAGGGAGAAGGCATCTTTTTTCATGTTTAGAGACGGTAGAGTCTTATCTTGCAGAGGCTTAGGTATCATTATTATTAGCGATTTTGTTCATGTCAAGGGAATGTATTCAGTTTTGAGTTTTACATTGAACAATTGTTTGAGAATATCAATAGCTATACTTATATCATTTTTGGAGTAATTAAATCATAGCCAGGACTCTTTTTTGGACTATTTTCTATTTGTATCCTACTGTGGATCTCTGCTTGACTTGTGTATATTAGTAGATACCGTTTCTTTGAAGAGGTAATTAATAGATGAAGAGAGTTCTAATCCTGGCATGGGTTAGTTTGGCTTGGAAATCATTTTAAGATGCTAAGCAAAAGTAGTACGTTTTTCTTCTTCACTGCGGGCCCAGTCGCCATAAGGAGTCTTAAGACTCCCAATTCTTCTGGTTAGGTTTTCGCAGAGAGAATTTTAAAACATTTTGGAATTGCGCTCCCGCTGCACCAAAATGTTCTATTTGATGTAAATAAGCATCATGTAAAATTTGGTCTATTTCAGAGAACATTTCATGCATGCGGTTTAAGAACCGAAAAGTGGTAAAAAAAATATGGCAAATTTTTTGTTATAAAATTTTAACTTTTAAACTTTTTATATCTATTTTTAGCTGCTAAATTCGAATCTGCAATTTAATTTAATTTTTCCCTCCTTAAAGTTCAGTCTACTGTGCACACACATGATCTCATTGTGGCGATGAAAATTTCTTCCAAAAGGAAACTAATAGTTCTGCTACCTCTTCTGGAATATCACTCTTAGCGCTTAAGCATGTGAGATTTGTTTCACGCGTTCGATGCTCGTCAACAACTCTTCCTTTCTCGAGAGAAAAAATCTGTTTTGTATTTAATCAAGCAAAAGACCGAGTTAAGTGGAAATAAACAAAAAAAAAAAAAAAATTGAATTTGCTCCTACAGTGCCCATCCGTTAGCTTATTCCGGACCATTTCTTTTTTCATTTTAATTTCCCTTCTTTTTTTTATGAAGTGCGGTGCTTTGTTTGCTTAACACCGAAGTGAAATTGTTGATTGTTTGCAGTTGATGATATTTTGTTTTTGTTGATAATGATGATGATGATATAGTTGACTCTGTATACAATTGTGGAAATTCAATCTACTCGGATATGTCGAAATTTTAATTTGAAGGTTTAATATCGTATTGCCGTTATTTGTTTACAAATTGATTTTTGATTCAGACTCTGTTTGGATTTATTCGTTTCGAGCAGAGCATTTTTATTCGTACGCCTTAGTGTTTATTAATGATATAAACATTTTTCAAGAAATATTGCTATGACATTTATGATCTTGAATATTTATGAATTCATAGATTTTTTATTGACATTTTGTAAACATTTGCTTAAGAATATCTCTGCGTTTAATAAACAATTTCTCAGATTTTTATTCGAAAAAATTTTCATTATTAGTTATAATTTAAAAAAAAAAAACTTTCGTCTTGGGTTATTCACTTCAATATTGTTTTGAAATAAATTCTTTAAATTTTGATCATTTACGGAATACGGAAAAGAAATTATTAGTATATTTTCTCAATGTCCGTATACAAGAAGCTTACCATACCATAGTAAAGTAAGTAAGTAATCACGCCGTTTTCGTCAATTAGCAGCTGCCACCGGTTCCATCGTCCGATTTTGATGTAACTTCTAAAGCCAATTTTCTTCACCATAAGAAAACATTTCATTTGACCGAGTATGACTACGTTAGCAATAAGTAGTTCTTGAAAATCGAAGCCATAAAAATTGGTAAATGTTAATCTTGTGTTCAATGTTTAGGTAAAACAAAGTTTTGTATGTGCGAAGTGAAAAGCAAATTTACATCGAAAAGACTGTTTTGCCCAGTTTCATGCACTTTAATCAAGGATATCTTTAGAACTGATTCCAGAGACATTTTCGTTAAACATTTCGGCTTTTTTAAACTTGCTGACTTTCGACCCGCAAGCCACCCCCCAAGACATTATACATACTATATGACTCCGAAATTCTTCTTGTGTCGTCCAGTCCTTCCTCTACAAGCAGCGTAAAACTAATACGCGTTATCTCTCACCCAATTGCCGTTAATGAGTTAATTAACCAGAAGCTTGTTCCTTCCTTCTATTATACCAAATCCAAATACCATACCGTGTCTTATATGTATTGAATTTTCTTACCAGATATTCCTCTGATTAGCCATTAGCTGCATTGAAATGAATAAATTGACAGGTTTTTTTTTTAATGATATTTTCTCTTTTTCTGTCAAAAAAAGTGTCTGAATGTCATTATTACACTTCATAATAATTCGGCGTTCTTAACACAAAAGTATCTTTACATTCTACTTAACTGGGCAAATACTTTCTATTCAATAACCAATTCTGCAACTTAACTGCACTGCAATCAAACTATAACTGAACTGTAATCCAACCTGTATGCGCTTATTTTACTATATGCCGGAGATAACTGAAAATTTCTCGATTTTCCAGTAGTAACATAGAATGTACTTTGTGCTATAAACGAACATTCCCGTCGTATATAAAGCAGGAAGACTGCTATGGTCTTGGACATTAATCCATGATATTGGCCTTGGTATTGGGCATTAAGTTGTGATCTCGATTTTGGTCTTGAAAAAGTTTCTGAAAATTGTTGAGCATGCATGATTTCAATATTTTATTTTTTCAAAGCTGTTGGGCTTTTATGGTGACAAATTTCGAAATGAGAGATGATTTTATGCCTGAAAGGGGCAGGACGCACCTATTGACTATAAATTACAAAGACTGAAAGCAGTCTCGATCTTGATGATCGTCGTGACCAAGACTATAGCAGTCTTGGTCTTGAAATTATTTCAGAGTCTTGGTCTCGAAAAATTATCAAGACCAACACTTAAGATCATGACATATTTTGCTCAACACTACCAAATTTGAATGCTGCGAAAACTGAAAGTATTGCAATTGAAAGGGGTGACATATCACCTGGTGCCATACTTCCCGGGCTTAACCTATTCAGTGAATAGTATAAAAAACCGAGCGAGAGAACATGTGAAACTTCCACTGAGAGAATAGTATAAAAAAGAGCATAGAACTTCGGGAATTCATACCTGAAATGTTTGCTTTCATAGAACTGCGTGAGATGATTCACTTAGCTCACTTTATGTTTAGTTATTTCATTACTTATTCCTTTACAATATCCAAGATCATAAAGTTTGAGCACTTTGAAAACATTCACTCTTTGATGAATCACTTTGAATGCTGAAAAGTACATTACCTTACATTGCGCACAATATTTGCATAAAATCTCTATCAACAATTGTACATCAAATTTATGTATATCGCTCATAACGCGCATGTGCGCAAATCCTACAAACCACTCGAATAAAAGAGATTTATCATTTTGCCGTCACCGTCGTCGATACGATTCGATTACAATTGAAAATTGTGCTACTTTTGGTAGTTGATCGCGATGAAGTCTGTCACACTTCATAAACACGATCATTATTTTCGGATCACTCAAAAGTCAAAGCAGCATCAGTATGTGAACCAGAGAAGAAAACCAACAACTTGACGAAGGTGAAGGAGAGCTTGTTGAAGACATCAGTTTATCAAAGCCTTGAAGTCAATTGGTCACACGATCATATGGTAACGCATACACAGGCAAACTGCCATGCCGCCAATCGCTAGCGCTCATTCAAAAATAGAGAAAAAATAGAGAGAAAAAAAAACTTCAAAAGCGATCGATCCATCGATCGGTTCGAGTGAGTGACTGGCACAAAAATTTTGTTGTTGGGAGCCTGACTGTCAATTGAATTGTTACGGCAGCGACACAACGACAGATCGCTAGACATAACGACAGTTTCTGTGTTGTAGCGAATAGAGCGCGCGACGATCACATGTGTGCGGCGCGATCATGGCAGCAAAATGTATGATGCCTGATTATATCAACAGCTGCCACTGCTGTCAATTTTGTCAGCGGCTCAATATATGGAAATTAGCAATAAAACAAAAAGTTGTTGCTTTTCGTTCGTTGGTACATGCGGCTTTCCAGTTTTGTTCTGAACATTTTGATCTTTTGTTTAAATTTTAATTGCCTTGCCAACTGTTCTACGAGTAAGGTACTCAAAACATTGTATGTAGTTCCACCAATGTAAAGGCGACTGTGGACTCTTGTCCAGTTTGCGCCGCCTTAAAACGCGACAACGTCAACGGCGCATGCGTGCCTTGCATATTGATTTAAAATGTTTGCGATCGATCGATCGTTTTGTTTGATCGATCATTTGGCTTTTGCAGTCAAAAATTTATGAAAAATAATATGTATTTGTTGTTGTTGTTGTTTTGAGCTTGGTGCTTAAACCGCCGACTTTAGGACATGACTGCGAATTAGAAGTAATTTGTCAGTTTTTCGAGGATTATGTCATGCCTTTAAATCGGCGATCGGCTGTTTGTTGTTGCTGTTGCTGCTGTTGTAAAAGTGTTGCCATTGGTGGTTTTGTTAGTCACGTTATGGAAACGTTTTGACATTAATTGTATTTTGTTGTTGGTATTTTTTTTTTTTTTTTTAATTGTGCCGCCGCTGCTGCGTGCGTGGTCACTACTAGTGAGTATGGCGGTTTTAGTGTTGGTGATGAAGGTAATTAAACAGACATTGACGTGTCTGGCTGAGCGTTTAAATTTTCATGATTTTTGTAGCGTGACTTGTAAATGAAAAAAATAAATTTTCATATTAACGTTACCTTCATAGACGGGCTTAATTGAGTTGTTCAACTGTTAAGACATTTGGGCAATGGTTTTTTTTTCTTTAAATTTGGATTATGCCGAAAGCAAAAAGAAAAAAATGGTGCTTTGATTAACAATTTGATTAAAAACTTTCAAACTCTGAATGACTTACATATCTTAATTTACCATTGGAGCGTAAAAATCTTGAAACGAAATTATTCAAAAATATTACACGAAAAAAAAAAATTTGATTTTGTACACGCCATGTATGTATGTATTCTCCTTTAACTCCTAGGAGGAGCATAGGGCCAGTACACGCCATAGAGTAATCAAAAATTAAAAAAATTAAATATTTAACATTGTCTAATATGCGGCGTAACTGAGCTATTTGATTGAATGAATAGTTTATTTGTTAACTGTTACCAAATCATTTCTTGTCACAAACTTCCGCATTTCAAAGTTATATCGGCTGAAAAGTCCAGGGGTCTGACACACACATAACGCCACAAATTCAAAACTAGTACTTTTCTTAGGAAGTACTAATTTATAAAAGATATCTTTAAAAGTTTGAAGATTTTCTGACTTTTGTTTCAAAAGTTACAGTGGTTTGAGTGAAACAACTTTTGTTATTTTCAAAACAATGAATAATAACAATTTTGTGTCTTGATAAAGCATTGCCTTTTGTTGCGTAAAAACACCGTTAAAACAAAAGTTTGGCTTGATAAGTGTTATCGAGACTCTGCACCAGAAAATTCGACCATTATTGCACAGTTTGTTGATAATGCTTAGCTCTTTGTTCGCCTAAAACCGGCAGTTATTCCGGGACATATAAAAGATGGCCACAAAATAGTTTCAGAGGACCTTAAAGTGAAATTGTGTTAGATAGCTTCAAAGATTTCAGAGGTGTTATGTTTGAAATTTCACATGTAAGTTTAAGCATGCGTAAGTTAGTTTCACATTGGGTGCCGCGTTTGCAGTTTTTCCCAGACATTGTACCGTGTCGCTGAGAACGATAACTCAAATGAATGAATTTTCGATTTGAACTGCTTCCCCCACCACCCTATCCTTCAGAATTGTCTCCTAACGACTATTACATACTTGCAGACCAGAGTTTAATGCTCACTGGAAAGAGATTTGACTCAAATGAGTAGGTGATCAGCAAAAAAACGGCTATTTTGAGACCAATATATATCATTCTAGTTACAAGGAAGGTGTCGACATGTTAAGAAGCACTATCGCTCAAGAATAAGACTAAGTTTTTGAATAAAATCGATTTTGTTTTTTCATCATTACTTACATAGATTCTGAACTTTTCACCTGATGTGTAAATACTAGTACCGCCCAGTGGTCAAAATTCGACCACAAATATATTGCATAATTTTTTGCTATTTAGAACAAAAAGAAAACTCATTTATCATCCTTGGCAGGATGTATAGCGACACATTATTAAAACAAACTACATTGCAGTACATTGCATTTTTTTGAATATTTGGCTTGCAAGGGAGGTGTCACGACCTCTTGTCCAAATTCTCATAGCTTTTGCTCAGATCTTGCACTTACTGCTCCCAGTGCCTAAGTGCAATTTGGTTCGATTATCTAAAAAACGTTTTCAGTAAAGCATTTTAAAGTTTTCGCTTATATGGGAGGTGCCATGCCCTTTTATCCGATTTTGTCTAGTTTCTTGCACTTATAGTTTTTAGTGTCTGAGTGTGCTGGATTATCTTGAGTTTTTGTTCTGCGTATTTATGTATAGACTTACCAAACCATGTACCGACTGAAATATCTAATGTTTTTCAAAAGGAATACATACTCCTAAGAAGTGTATTAAGAAGGGGCCTTCATTCTATTTTCTTTTGTAAAAGAGGATTGAGAACTGATAAAAATTTTGTATCAGTGAATAGAGTTTCAAGACCAGGACTGCTTTTCAGTCTTAGTTATTTATAGTTAATAGGTGTGCTACGCAACTTTAACTTCAAATCAAAATTTGGCATCTTAAAATCCCAAATGCTTTGGAAAAATAAGATTTGGAAATTTGGAATACTCAACAATATTTCAGAATTTTTTTAAGGCCAAGATCGAGACCAGGATTTAATGCCCAAGACCAAGATTTAATGCCCGAGACCAAAGCTCAATATCAAAGCCAAGAACAAGACCAAGACTCAATGCCCCAGACCTAGACTGCTATGATCTTGGTCTTGGTCTTAGTTTGCTCATCACTAAAGGATAGCTATCTTCAGTTCTGTGAAAAACAAAAAACTCAATATCATAACCAATATTAATAATCAATGCCCGAGGTCAAGACTGCTATGGTCTTGGTTTGCTCATCATTATTTATCAGTGGTGTTTAGGAAATACCTAAATTGCATACCAAGCAAACGAATAATGAGACTCGATCGGTCGGAAAACTGGTTTGTTCATTTTAAGGTTTTTAGTTACTGCTTCTTAATGCAAGGCAAATTCTAGCTTAATACTTAGTGCTAGTTTCAGAATACATCAAATGTTTTAAAAAAAATCAAAGAATCTTGGGTTCCATCAGAAATCATCCAAAAATGTCGAATAGCGAAAACGTAAAGAAAACCAAAAAGTATCCATAAAGTTGGGAAAACATAGAAAACTGCGTTAGATTACACAGACTTATTAATAATGAGTAGTGGTGTATTTTCTAATGTGACTTTCTTCGTAAAATCCGAATCATGAAATCATATATAATGACCAAAATAACACAGGCAATGGATTCCTTAATTTAATTTAAAATATCCATAATTTCTCAAACATCGTATGACATTTTTCAAAATCTCATTTTGTAGGTAAAAAATATAAAAGTTTTGTGTAGTCTGTTTCTACCTAAAAAAAAACTAAATTTCCATTTTTCGTGTATTTAACCCCAAATAACTCAAAAATCTGACATAGTGCGCCAACTCCGAGCTCTAATTCGGATTCCATGCCGAAAGTTTCTTTTGAAATCATCCTCAGCTGCCCTCGAAACAAAATCATTGAACTCAATGAGGTTGCCTCTATTGAATCTGCTAAATTACCTTTTTGCCACTCTAAATGCAAATTTTACTTAGAATTTTCATTTAGGAAATACAATCTAAAAAGTAAGAGCAGCGACGTGGAACAGTAATGGGGATGCAGACAAAAACTCAGCTCTTGGATATGTACAGCAATCGGCAGGCCCATCATTAGCTATGAATTACCAGTAAAGTATTGGGTGTTGGAATTAATTTTAAAGGTTTTTTTTTCGGTTTTTGAGCATTTATTTAGAAACAACGGTACAATGTATATTATTCAAAGTATTGTCCATCGTTAGCTAAAACATTTTCCCATCTTTCTGGCAGCATATGGATTCCGCGCCGGAAGAACGACTCGTCTTTTGAGGCAATCCACGAATCGACCCATTTTTTGGTATCCTCGTAAGAAGTGAAGCGCTGCTCGGCCAAGCCATGCGTCATCGATCTGAATAGGTGGTAGTCGGAAGGGGCTATGTCTGGGCTATAAGGCGGGTGGGGTAGCACATCCCAATTCAGCGCCTCCAACGTTTCTTTGACGGTTCTTGCAACATGTGGCCGTGCGTTGTCATGTTGAAAAACCACTTTGTCGTGTCTTCTGGCATATTCCGGCCGTTTAACCTTTAATGCTCGGCTCAATTGCATCAATTGTTGTTGGTAGCGTTCCTCAGTGATGGTTTTGTTAGGTTTTAGCAGCTCATAGTACACGACACCCATCTGATCCCACCAAATACACAGCATAAGCTTGGCGCCATGAATATTCGGCTTGACCGTCGATGTTTATGCATGGCCGGGTGGTCCCCACGATTTTTTTCGCTTAGGATTATCGTAATGGTTCTATTTTTCATCGCCAGTGCTTCATTGTTGTGCTTCAACCGCTTTTTTCTTCAAATGGAAGCACAAAAGTAAACCTTCCCGCAAATTGCGTTTTGTTGGAACGAAAGTCGACATGTTCACAGAGAAAAAAATATATGTTGTTTACACTTCAGTGGAATGACACATACTGAAAAATGAAGCTTAAACAATGTGCTTTGAAATGAATATAGTCACAGGTGTGCCCGATGCGATCTATTGATGGTTACGCCATCTCTTAGAAAACCTTTAAAACTAATTCCAACACCAAGGTACAATAAAACGCTAAAACAAAAGACAAACTCTGCAGAATGCTGAGAATGGCTTGCAGTTTTGGTAAGAGCGCTGGACTTACCATTACATCTAGAAACAAGCAAAAAAAGCTGCCATCTACTGTAAAACTCAAATTACTGAACAAAGGTAAAGCAGGACAAAACCCAATATTTTGCTCTCGGGAAAAATTTGATCAATAACAAGAAACCTTGCAATCATAATCAGTGGTTAGCTTAGGTCAAGCCTTCGCTATATTTGTAAATAGGGAGTATGAGAGCTACATGGACTTCAGAATGCAAAATATGTGTACCAAAAACTGAGCCCAAATTCTTATCTTTAGATTAAACCAAAAGTAAAACTGAATATTGCCAAGATCTGTGTGGTCCATTTATTTTTTATATCCCCAATCCCCCATATTTTTTCATCCTCGGTTTTTGAAGCCATTTATGATGAACTGGGGTCTGTATGATATTGATGTTCGGTATCTTTCCACAAAAAACTGAAGAAGTCAAAGACTATTGTATGGTAATGCAAAAAAATCAATACAATGTCATACGACATCAAAAGCTACAGTGACGAATGGCTCTTATACAGAACTTTGAAATAAAATAAAGTATTAAGTAATTTTCCAATCTACGCATTTGTACATTTGTTTTAAGTGTGCTAAAGTAATAAAAAGCAAATAAAAAGTAAATAGAATTATATACATACATACGTCTGTACTTTGCACTGCAAAAAACTTAAAAGAAAAACCCAATTTAAAAGTGAGATAATCACAGCATCTGTTAAAACTCAACATTTCTACTGATGGTCACTTAACAGCAGATCATCACTAACATTTTGTAGGATTTCAATTTGTTGTGAAAAGTTTTTTATTTTTTATTTCATTTGGCAAATAGATGAGCAAAGAACAAAAGTCATCAACGGCAACAACAACAAAAACAACAATAAAAAGCAAAAAAAAAAAACAAATAAATAAATGTTTGTTTTTCATTGTTGTTTTTGTTGTTTTGCCCATTTCAAAAGTTTGATCAGGTGTGCTGCTGCGCATTGAAAGCTTAGCATTGAAATCTTTTAAGTAAAATCGAGTTGTTTGCGCTATTTCGCTGAGATTTCGCGGATAAACAGAAACGTTAACTTGAAACACTTGAACAAAAAAAAAAAAAATCATACAAAGTACCAAAAACTAAATATGGACAATTCCATGAAACTTTTATAATTATATACTGACTTTAAGATAGCAAATATATGTAAATGCTGTTATAGTAAATATATGTAACGCTTTTGCGCAAGATATACTGCAACAATTTCAATAATTTTTCTTTTGAAGTGACATATTTTTTCTAATAAAGAAACTGGCATACTTAGTTTTTTAATTTTTGAAAGATAAATATACTTTTATTGGAATTAAGTTCCAACATAAAAATTTTCACACAAGCACCAAAATATTCGTTCGCTTTTTCGTTGTTTATGCTATGCTGCTTTTTGAATTTTGTCTTGTTATTGTTGTTTTTCTTAAGTTTTCTTCAGACAACTTGTAAAATTTTCGCTCCAAATTTAATTTTTGAATTATTTAAAGAATATTTTTAAACTGTACATCTTTGCATAGAATAACCCACCATTTTAAAAACAAATAAATACACAAAATGACCAGTCAGTCAGAGTCATTCAAAAATCTTATGATCGCCGCCGTAGATGTTGCGCATCTTCAAACAAAATGACGCAACAGCAGCTGCGTCAACAAAAAATCAAGAAAACTCACAAATACAATACAAACATCGCAACAACAAAATGAATATTGCAACAACAAACAACAAAATAAATATTAAAGTTATGACAATTACAACAACATTTAAAAAGAAAAAAAAAATAAAAATACACAAAACTTATTGATTATAATGCGCGTTCTTTGCTCGCTTTTGCATTGATTTCAATTTTGTTTTTTTCATTTTTGCTTCTGAATTGATGTTGCTCATACGCTCCGTTTACCCACCACAGACACAGAGTTTAAAGTGCATGTTGTCTGATAAGCAGCGTGCACAGCGCTTTGCTTTTATTGCTCATAAATCGTTTGTCATTTGTGATAAGGGATTATACGAGTAATAAACAGTTAATCTTGTTTTGTTGTAAAAAAATATGTTAATCACTTGTTTGTTTGTTTGTTTTTTTTTTTTTAATTTGTAAATATTAATATTTTTTTTTTCTTATTCGACTTGAGGCGCCAGCGCTGATAATCGGCTAGAATACTCACACTATAGTTTTTAGAATATTTCCAGATTCTATCTACATTCACATATGTATGAAGGGAACTACTGAATGTTCTGTCATTTAATCTTCTATGTTTAAAAAATTGAAAAAAATTTTATTAAGATTCTGCAATGAGATCTTAAAATCATCTACTCAAGTATTTCTATGAAATTAAGTCGTTAAATTTTCAACGTATCATACATTTAGAAGTGCGTTGGAACTTGCTCGATGATTCTAGTCATATGACGCGCTCAGTTTATAGCTTAGTCGAATTTGAATGTTTACTTCTTTTAATTGTTTTTTTTTAAACTTATTTTGCTTTCATTCACAGAGGTAGAATTTTCATGCAGAATGGATAATACGCTTAAGGGTAGTTCCACTAGATCATATCCTACGCATCACAAAAATAGAACCAACATTTTTATTAAATTTAATTGCTTAAAATATAAAAAACACATACATCTTCTACAACAAAGAAAGATTAAATAAAATTTTATTTTAATTCACGAAAAAAAAATAAAATCACTTTGAATATGGTGTGTATTGCAGTTTTTTGTCCCACTATAAGCAGTTGTTTTTGGGACACTTGAGTAACACTGCTATGTGACTAGTTGAAAATAAAAACTATTATCAGCTCAAAGTGCCGACTTTTGGCTACGTCGAGCAGCAGTTTTGCACTTCTAGCTTTTTAAATAAATTTTTGTCGCGCCCGTTACCTTTTTGCATCAAAAGTTTAATCTACTGTGAAAATAGTAGAATTAACTAAAAAAAATAAAAGGAGAGTAACAATATAAGTGAATTTAATGATTTCGTGCTACCAAATGAACGACAATAAATCATTGTTGTTATTTTTTTGCTTTTTAAACGATGTCACACCCGTTACCTTTTTAATATTTTGTTAATGTATTAGGGTAACTGATGCTATTGTGGTATAGTTTTTCAATGTAGTATGGTCGCATTTCTCCGATTTGGGAAAGAACCTGCGAACGTCACTGTTTTTATCCTGTCAGAAAACATGAAAATCCTGGGATGTGTTGCTGTCATGGACCAAACAAAAATTTTCCAATGTCAGTTGAACGAAACGTAAACCGCGTGTGGTCGCGTGTGTTTTCGCATTTTTTGTTGTATAGTCGGTCTTCGCTAATGTGGTATATGAACATTTCTTGATATTCTTATCATTATTTGATGGCTGTTTATTTTTTTATTTTTTAATAAGAACTACGAAATTGAGCACCATGTAAATATTACTATGAACTTATTTCATATCTTTCAAATTTTATATTTGGTTATACGTGTATGGTATAAGTATACCACATTGCCCTACTATACATACCACATTACCTGCCAACTTTTTGAAAACAGCTTTTTTGACTTTTTTCAGATTTTGCTTTGCTTTTTTTAATGAAATTGCACACATTTTATTGAAAAATATTCTGCTGTCAATATTTCCAATACAAATTTGGCTAAATTTGATCTAACGATTCTCCTGCAAATTTCCAAAAAAGATTACTTTTACCACAATAATATCAGTTTCCCTTGTCTGGTTTTTTACTTATTTTTTTTGTTTTGGTTAAACAACTATGGTGTTTCCAAACAAGAACAACATTCTACAACATTTTAACCCATTATATCCTGTTCTTACGTGTTTTTTGGGTTTTTGATCCCCTTTCAAAAGAAATTCTCATTTTTTATATTTATTGTAAAGGGTGTTTTTTTAGAGGTATAGAACTTCGAATTGAAATAAAACACAAGAAAATCATTTTAATGTCCATCAGTTTGGCTTTATTGGAAGGATAATTTTATGCCATTAATGTTTAAATATGATTTCAGGCATGTGGCCGCCGCGGCTGGCTCGAATAAAGCCAATTTTACAGGTCCAATTTTCAACCACTTTTTCGAGCATATGGGGCCGTATGTCGGCAATAACGCCACGAATGTTGGCTTCCAAGTCCCCTAACGTTTCTGGTTTGTTGGCGTAGACGAGCGACTTCACATATCCCCAAAGAAAATAATCCAATGGTGTCAAATCACACGATCTTGGTGGCCAATTGACAGGTCCATTCCGCGAAATTATGCGCTCATCGAATGTTTCCTTCAATAAATCGATTGTGACGTGCGCTGTGTAGCATGTAGCGCCGTCTTGTTGGAACCACAACTCATCCACATTCATGCCATCCGATTCGGGAACAAAATAGTTGGTTATCATGGCTCTATACCGGTCTCCATTAACGGTAACTGACTCTCCAGCATTATTTCGGAAGAAGTATGGCCCAATGACTCCACCAGCCCATAGAGCACACCAAACAGTCAGTTTTTGTGGATGTAATGGCGTCTCATAGGTCTCATGTGGATTCTCTTCACTCCAAATGCGGCAATTTTGCTTGTTGACGTAGCCATTCAACCAAAAATGAGCCTCATCACTGAACAAAATTTTGCGATGAAAATCAGCATCGAGATCAATCTCATTTTCGGCCCATACACCAAAATCACGACGCATTGCATGGTCTCGCGGCTTTAATTCTTGCACAAGCTGGATCTTGTAAGGTCGCAAGCCAAGATCTTTGCGCAAAATCTTCCATAAAGTTGATGGACAAAGCTCCAATTGCTGTGCACGGTGGCGAATCGATTCATTCGGGTCCTCTTCAACATTTTGCTCCACAGCGGCAATTGTTTCTTCGGTGCGCACTGTTCGACGTCTCTGCGGATGCGTATTATCACATAGATCCATGGTTAACCGAATTAATTGCTCTGATGGACGATTATGTCGACCATAAAATGGACGGAGCTTGCGGTAAACTTCGCGAACTGAACCATTATTTTCGAAATAAATTTGCACGATTTGCAAGCGTTGTTCTTTTGTCAACCTGTTTATGATGAAATGGTAAACCAAACTGAACATAAATGACATTAGAATTGCCAGATTTGACCACAAAATGCCAGTTTTATCTCTATTCAAAAAACAAACCTCTAAAAAAAACACCTTGTATATTTTGTACTTTTTTTACCCATTATTCTGTAGTTTTAAGCATTTCTCTCCTTTGGTGACCCGAACATTTTAACCCATTATAACCATTTTCTTAAAGGGGGTCAAAAAGACCCATAAGAGCAGAATTTAATTGGTTAAAATATTCAAAATAATTGTTTAAAGTTGTCCTTAAACTGTCGCACCCGTTACTATGGAAATTCGCTTAGTTCATTTCACGCTAGATGGTATTAATGCATTTTCAATTAATTTTATACACAGGGTGTACTGAATATTAGTTTTACTTGTTGAACATAACTTTTTAATACATGCAACATTATTCTGCATTCACGTCACATTACAAACAATAAGTTTGTCACCGTCATTATTTTAGTCTGTAAAGGGGTTATCAATTTTACTAAAGAGCCGCATTCTATGGTTTATCGGCTGACCATCAGGCTGGCTTGACAGAGAAATCAAGAGAAACTGCATAAAACGACGCAGTACAATCTTTTAAGAAATCGATTTCAAAATTCGTCATACTTATATGGACGTCAGTTGGAGTTTTCTCCATGATTCTCACAAAAACTACACAAAATTAAAATATATTCATACTTCAGCCATCTCCGAAGCATATCTATGCAATAGCAGGGGAATAAGGCTTCCGGGTGTTGGTTGTGATGTCTGATAGCCAACTTCTTTTGCTTCAATAAGGGTGAACTTGAGTTTCACGGTGCACAGTGCGAGATTTTGCCAATCTGGGACGTCAAAATTAAATTTTAGCCGTAGTTTCAATGATATCGAGTTGAAATTTTGTATATGTGCTTTAATTCTTTATGCGGAGGTTTGGTTTAGAAATGGAAAAAATTGGACAAAATCTACTTGCACCTCCAATACAAATGTGCCTTTTTTTGTAAAAAAAAATTTAAAATGATTGGTTGTAATGAAGATATCAGCTTGAAAATTTGTATTTACCATTTCAGTGGTAACTGTATACTACTGTCAAAAAATGGGAGTGATTAAAAGAGATAACATACATTTTTTTTTTCATGATTTCAGTGCAATTGTTCATTATAACACTTCAGTCATTGTAAAAAAAGTATTCTTTGGGCAAAAAATGTTCAAGATTTTATTTTTTAAGTCTATTCTATGAGTATGTATGCTCACCTTGTATGCTTTGTCATAGCCTAACCACGCCCAACTTCTAAGTTATAGTCTATGAAAGAATCAAGATTTTTGAAATTTGCCTTACCTTTTAGCTGATTATAAAATAATTTGATTAAAATACTTAAGTGCAAATGTAAAGGTTGTGTATAGCAAAAGCTTTAAGTGAAAAAATTTACCTTTAATGCAAAAAACTTTTTCCCAAAAAACAAACGCGCACAACTTCAATTTGATCGCTCAAAGTTTTGTTATCGATGCAAGCTTGAAAATTTGTTTTTGCATGGTGTTCAATAGTACGTGTTTGATAGCTGTTATAATGCCAATGACATTTCTTTTATTGGAGACTTTTTGATCAAATTATAATTTTTGGAAACTTGCAAAATTTTTCGAAAATTTCAACATTACCTACTCGACTTTCAAAATTTTCTAATTTCTTTAAGATTTATTCAACCTTTTTCGACTTTCACTGCATTTGTTGACATTTTTAAACTTTTTCAGTATTTTTTCAATATTGCACCATTTCTCTACTTTTGTAGCATTTGCCGACTTTTCAAGTATTGATCGACATTTTCAGCGTTTTACGACAATTTCAACTTTTTTTGTCATTTTGAACAATCCACAAATTTTTTTACATCAATCGATTCATTCAAATTTTTCGATTGTTATCAATACTTCTTGAACTTTGATACCTTTCGATACTCATACAATAAAAACATAGTAAAATATTTTTAAGTGCAATGCCTCAAAATTTGCAAATACAGGGTTGGGCATCAAACTATCAATGGGGTCGATTGCTATGGTCTTTACATTATAATTGATTTTTTTTTTTTTTTTTGTGCAACTTCAGCTGTCAACTAAAGCCCAAAAAAGAAGTTAACAAAACCAACAACCAAAGCAGGAATGAATGACAATTGATGTTGGCCCGTCACCGAATTGTGTGACAAACATATGGACACACCACACAAACACATGTAACATCGAGCTTTTGGAGCATGTGCGGCTGCGCCCTAAAATGTGAACTCCCTTCTCTTGCTGCTGTTGTGATTTTTGTAGTTGTTGTTTTTGTTGTTGTTGTGTTAATTCGATGCTTACGCGCTGAGTGACTGACGACTGAATTTGCATTGCATTGACACAACACGACAACTCTTACATTTGTGTTGCGCTGTTGTTGTTGTTGTTGTTTTCGAGTTGACTTTTTTATTGTTGTTGGTGATATTTTAAGTACGTCTGACATACTTTTCTTATTTTTGTCACTGCAGTGTTTCTTTTTTTTATATAATTTTGTGTTATTTTTAAACTTTTTTATGGCTTTATTTTGCATTTACTTATGTACCTTCATACGAACGTTTACACATGTATGTACTATATGTATGTATGTAAATACGAGTATACATATATTATTTGTAAGTAAGTTAAGTTTGTGATTGCGTACAATAACTCATTTGTGGAAACTGCAATTTGTCTCATTTGACGTTTTGGCGTCACGTCGTTTTGGCCGACAATTGAGTGCAGCCACCTGCAACTTGCAACGATTGCGTGTTGACAAACAATGTTGTGCAACATTTGAGAAAAAATAAATAAATAAGAGAAATAGCAGAAACAGGAAGCAAAAATAAAAAATACTATCGCTAACTTACTTTGTAATCAGTAGCACTGGCACACACATTTTTTACGCTGAAGCACACCGGCCTCCATGTACTCCAAGGATTTCTTTGCACCCAAAATGATCTCAGCTGTGCAAATAAACTTTGCACATCCGAATACATTATTATTACTAGAATTGCCCAATGGGCAAAATTTCACCACAAATGTATTAAATAATTTTGGTACTTTTTGGACAGTTTCAGTACTTTTTTTGCTATTTGGTACAAAATAGGAAAGCACATTTATCATCCCTGATACAATGACAAATGTGAAACGAAAAGAAAACAAAAAACATAAAGTCAGTGTCAGTCAGCTTATTCTCTTCTCTTTTCAGTTCTGTGTGACCGCGTACGATGTTAATACTGAAAAATTTGCATTTAATTTTACCTGGCTTAATGGCAAAATATTGAAATAATTTTAACTTTGTATACATTTAAACACAATTACCTTTCTAATGGTGTATAATTCAAAGTCGTGTTCCATTTCTAACGTAGTAGAATAGGTAGGACAAATTTTCATCTTGCGTATAATTAATAGATTAACATTATGACGTAAATGCAAAATTATGAAAAATAAAGATAAACAACTAAAGAATATATTAATTTCGCCCTCTCGGAAAACTTTCAACTATCAGCTCTATAACCCATCATCTCTTGCTAATTTGTTTTGATCAAAAGCAATTACGAGAAGCAGCGAAAATTTTCGTCGGATTCTAAGTGTGTGACATAAAGTGAAAAACACAAAGTAGCTAAGAGATAACAAACTACATAATTGTTTAATCTAGAAGAGCAGAAATTTATGTGTGTAAGGAAACATTGAGCAACGTTGGGAATATTGAATACTCAACAATGATTAGAATTTTTTTCAAGATCTTGCCCAAGACTCAATGTCGAAGATCAAGACAAAGACCAAAACTTCAAGGGGGAACTTCTAATCTGGCGAATGACGTTGTCTTCAAGAAATTAAACTCAAGCTCATCGGAATTACCCTTATCAAAGGCTATCGCATCTGGTATCCCATGTGTTGCAAAAGGGAATCGTAGCGCTTTTATGGCTGCTTGCGGTGATGTCGAACTTACGTTGAAAACTTCTAACCATTTTGAGTATGAGTTTACTATGATAAAGAAAATCTTTCCCTGAAAAGGACCGGCAAAGTCGACGTGAAGGCGAGACCATGACCATGTTATTTTTCTATGATGTATTGGTGCATGATGATTTTCGTGACGTGCTTCCTGGCATGGCAAGCACTCCTTGACAACTCTTTCGATATCTTAATCTATTTGTGGCTACCACATGTAGCTGCGCGCCAAATCTTTTATTTTTATTATTCCCGGATGTCCCTTGAGGAGTGCATTTAAAATTACTTGCCTACTATTTGGAGGAATGATAGTGCGGTTTTTCCCCAGCAAACAACCCTTTAGCGAAGTAATTTCGGTGTGATGACAAAAGAACTGAAACAGCTCGTCAGCTCGAGCGATTTTGTCTGGCCAGCCTCTTAACGCCTAGCTAAGCACCTTCACCTAATCAGAATCTTTTGATGTTTGTGATGCAATTTGCTGAACATCTATAACAGGTTCATTGATCATTTCTATCATCAGCAGCTCTTCGATTTTAGCTTTTATTGATGAATCTGACTCGAGCGGACACCGGCTTAAAAAATCTGCATTATACATTTTATGTCCAGAACGATGTACGATGTCAAAATCGCACGCATTTAGAAAAATTCTTCTACGCAGAATCTGAGTAAAAATGATTGCAGGAACAGGTTTCGTAGTGTTAAATATTCCCAAAATAGGGTGGTGATCGGTAACAATTGTAAACTTTCGACCATACAAGTAATTGTAAAATTTCGTAAGTCCACTTACGATTCCAACTGTTTCTCTATCAATTTGTGCGTAGTTTTTTTTTAGCTGTTGACAGCGTTCTGGAATAAAGCTCTATAGGCTTCTCCGATCCGCCTGGCTAAGTACTGCCCCAATTCTATATGGTGAGGCATCACAAACAATAACAAAGGTAAATTATCATTGTAATGCACCAAAACCCTGCCTGATGCAATAAGCTTTTTAAGTTCTTCAAAAGCGATATTGTGCTTTTCTTATCCAGCAACCGGTGCAACCGCTCTGCATATTTCCTGGAAATGTTACAAAAAGCCGGAAATTTAAAAATCTCGACTTGCACATGCTAAGTTCGTTCCGTCTTACTGATATAATTTCAGCGGGTGCAAGGTACACACCGTCATGACGCGTCATTTGAAATTTCATCAAATGTCATTTGACTCATTTTAATGACTTAACAATATTTAGCAAAAATCACAGCTATTGACGACAACGTTGATGACAACTTAGACGAACATGGCGGAAGCAGCGACGGTGTTACCGCTGCATATGTGTGATCTCAGCACAGAGATCAGCTGGAGACACCATGACACCACACACGTGGGCGGCATTTTTTGCGATTTTTCTTTAGCTCTCGTTGTTGCTCACAAATCCAAAGCAAAAGAAAAGAAAAATTCGAGCTAAATAACAGAGGTTGGGTCACTCAAGGGTGCGACCGCTGACTGAACGAAACAAAAACGATCGATTGCACGATCACTGCAACACATTGTATACATATTGTACATATATGTTTGTATGTATGCGGGACAGCTGTGATTTTGGTATTGCAAGAAAAAAATGCGTGGGTGCACAACACAATTGAAATGGGAGGTCAGCCATAAAGAGGGCGCTTGGAGGAGTGGCAGGCTCCGTACGCAGTGATCGTAAATTTCATTTATTTGGACTTTTGATCATTTAGCGCAAAATTTATATTCAACGATTAAATTTGATTTTTGACCAAGTTTGCATGATTGATTGCTGTTTTGGGGTTTATTCGTTGCTGTAGGGCTTGGAACCATAATCATATGCTAAATTGAGTTGTCAACCATATTGGCAGTGAAGAAAAAAGCCATAAAGTTGAAAATGATTTATTGTGCATTGAAATAAATGGTACATTTTTTGCGTTATGCAGCGCAGAAATTTTGCGTCATTGATTTTTGTGCAAAATGTTCGATTTGATAGTTGTTTGGGATCATTTTCCGCATTGTTAAAAAACTTTCTTCTTCCGTTATAAAGTCGTTATTAACTTTAATTTTTTGTTATTGCCATTTGATCACACAAAGTGCGCCGCCTCAACATCATTTGCTATTCGTATTTACATTTGCGCGTGCGCCGCCGCCGCCTGTTTCTTTCTTTGAGTGAGCGCGGAGTGGTTTGTTGGGTTGCCAACTTGCAATGCTGAACTTCCGTCTCAGCGCCAAGGTTTGCAATACGGCCGTGATTCGGCGGCGTATATGTAGTTTGTCATGGATCGCGTCGACTTGAAGGCATAAATCTTTATAGCGTCACATAATCGCATGACAGGGATTTCGTTTTGTTGCATTTTCGTTGGTCGCATTTTAAATAGCATTTCAATGACATGAAATTTATGATGTCGCCTTTAATCGTCATTTGATTTAGGTTCTCCTTAAGTGGTCGGGCTAATAAATATCCTTTTGGAATGGTTAATAAAAAATGACATTAGATCAGGATTTGTGTCCGGACTTACAGTTTTTTTTTTCTTCTTGATTCGTGCTAAGCAGAGGTTCCTATACTTGTGGGTATTATGGCACATTTTGTAACGAAGTTTCGCCAGGGTAAGCGTTAGGTGGTTGTCTAAGGACGTTGGGCTGATTTGAACCATTTTTGCAATTTTGTATTTGTTCGTTAAAATGGTTTTTTTCATTTGAATCGAATTTTTCTTTTTATGTATGGAAATCATTGTTTTGCTTTTACTTTAATGATGAAAATAACCACTTTTTAATGGGTCTTATCAAACTAAAGGCTATAATATTTTGGACCAGACATACCAAATAACTCAAAACTAGAAAAAACTGACTTAGTGCTTTTCACTTTTATAGGACAATTCTAAGCATTTTATGCCATATACACTTTTTCCGTAAGACGCCTTATTTTTTTCCACTGCTGAAAAAAGACTTGCACATCACTATACCTATTGTTAATAAGTTTTGAACCAGTATCGATTACCCCAATTTTTTTCTGGGATATAGTTTCTAGACATGTGGAGAGTATTCACATATTTTTTATAATTTTTCTAACAGGCGGAGAAGTTGCTTAATTTTTATGTACAATACATAAAATTTGTGTCATAAGCTATAATAACGAAGCCAAAAATTCTTATTTGGTAAAAAATTTGATTTACAATAATCAGTTGAGATTGATGAGAAGAATATCTTCTAGCAAGACCACGCCAATATTCCCCGCAAGTCTTTGGGAATAAATTTTAAGGTGGGAAATGCCCTCTTTACCGAAAAAATAAAAATTTTAGGAAAATTTGTCTATTGAAAATTGTTCGAAACCAACCATTGAACTTTTGTTAAAAGCGGTTCGGTTTTCGGTTCGGATCAAACATTTGTTGAAAATTTTGGTTCGGTTATTGGTTCGGTTATTGGTTCGGTTATTGGTTCAGTTAATTAGTAGAAAAAAAAAAAGGTTTTCCAGTTCAAAACCGGTTCGCGTCTAAACAACCATTGACAATTTTTATCAAAAAGTCAGGCTTTTAGCCTAAGTTTTTTTAATAAACTTTATTATTAAACGTCCCTGCAGGACCATGAATTATTCCAAAACTATTTTGCAATCTATTCCATGGGGGAAACCGACTAGTCCAAATTCTGGTCCCATCACATATAAAGTTATTTTAACGTTTTACATTGTTTCTCATTGGACGTAGCCAATTGTCTCCATATGCATTACATTCAGACCAGAAAAAGATTAATAATCTCCTTATGCATAAATTCGAACCAGCAAAAGGCAAATTTCTTTTTTATTTTATTTATAAATTTCAAAGAATTTAATTTAATACACAAATTTTTCACAAAAACGTCAAAAGGATTCAGAGACGAACGTGCTAAAGACTTTGTTATATATTTCTGAGCATTGTGTGAATGAATTTTTATACCCTACAGTGTACAAATTACAAAGACTGAAAAGCAGCTTCGGTCTTGATGATCATCGTGACTATAGCAGTCTTGGTCTTGAATTTATATCTGAGTTTTGGTCTCGAAAAATAATCAAGACCAACACTCAAGATCAAGACTTATTTTGCTCATCACTACCAAATTTGAATGCTGCGAAAACTGAAAGTATTACAATTGAAAAGAGTGCCATACCTCCAGGGTTTCACCTACTCAGAGAGCGAATAGTATAAAAAGGGACACAGAAGGGTATATTCACTTTGCCCTTCCGTTTGTAACGCAGAGAAGGAGGCGTGGCAGATATAGAATAGTATATATATTCTCAATCAACGTCACCTCCTGAGTCGAAAACTGAGCAAGATAATTTAATGAAATTTGGTACACTACCTCCATCATCAAAGCTGGCTCGTAAAGTTGTATTGAAAGCGTTGTTTGAGATATTCGAACTAAATTTTACTCAGAAACTAAGCACTATAAATGCAAGCTCTGAGCAAAAACTGTGTGAAATCGGAAAAAAGTGCATGGCACCTCCCCTGATTTCAAAATTCTATACTGAAAAAGTTTTTTGAGATAATCCAACTAAATTTCACTCAAATACTAAGGACTATAAATGCATGCTCTGAGCTAATACTAGACGAATTTGGACAAGTGGGCGTGGCACCTTCCATAAAAGCAAGTTTCTAAAAATACTGCAGTGCAGGGTATTTAATGTTTGGCCAAGCCAAAGGTTACACCCTTACTAGTTTATTAATTTTTTTATTATTTTATACCTCGGCTATGTTAGACACATGTTTTAATTTCCGTTTCGAAAACTCTTCAGACAAATTGTATACAAATTAATAGAAATTTAAAAATTGTAATTGAAAATCACCGAGTGGAGGATTTGAACCTGGGCCTCTCCACGCAGCGCAGTGAAGTCCGTTTTGGTCTACTTACAAAATAACTAGACCAAAGATGGAACAATTGAGACAATTGTCTCCGCCGGTACTACAGAGTTTTTTAGTTTAAGTTTTAAAAAATTTATAAAAAGTTTTTATAAAAAGTATTTAAAAAAAATTTAATTTAAGTTTATGAAAAACTTTTTGGAAAATTTTTTATTTGCAAATTTTATTCCAAAAAGTAAAAAAAAAAAATTTCAAAAAACTTTTTTAAAAAATTTTATAAAAAAAAAAATTTAAAAATAATGTTTTAAAAAATTAAAAGTTTTTCTAAAATTTTAACTTATATTTTGTAATTAAACACTATGAAGTTTTCCTAAAGTTTTTATTTGATCATAAACTTAGTTAGTGTAGGGTAGTTAGTTTAGGGTAGGGTAGGGCAGGTAGGGTGATTAGTGTAGGAAGCGTAGGTAAGGTAGCCTTATCATCACTATCAATACTTTTCACATTAGTTAACAGCTAAAGATATTAAAAAGAAAATTAATAAAAATCATTTTAATTGTTTAATTTTATCTCAAAGGACATTAATAAACTTGTAAGCAACGTTACGCAGAAATTTCCGACATATAACACTTCTTTGCGCTGCTTTACTTACGTTCGCACTACTTATAATAAAAACATACAAACATCCATACAAAGCCACGATCAATGCTGATAACGACAGATCAATTGAACGCCCCAGCTGACAATTGCATTCAATGCATTGCAATGCAAAAAATGTTGCATTTTTAAATGCCCGGCTAAATGTCCAGCAAAAAGAACAACCAACGAACGACAACAATTCGTGCTGCCCCAATGATATCTCCAAGATCAATGAATCAATTAAGCGCGCTTGCAAAAACAACAAAAACAATAGAAACAAAATATGAGACCGCCTTAGAGAGAACTTGAGTAAATTGCAGAAACACGATCACCAACTCCAAAGACAATAAGTCAACAGAATGTTTAGTAGTCAGAAGTAAAAAAAAGTGGTGGGGGAAGGGGATTTTGGAACGTTCGAACGTGGTCCGTTATTAATGTTTAGGTGTGGGATGACATTTATCAAAGTCTCTTTAGATTTTGTAAAAAGAAACGATCGCCACTACAAAAGAATTCAACAGAGTAAGCAATGAGTAAGCAAATTCGTAATTGAATTGAATTCTAAGTGTGTGAATGAAAAAGATTGATGTTGCTGATGCCGCTGCTGCCGTCTTGCAGCAACAATAAAAAACCTTACAAAACAAAACAAAACCAAATAATGGAGCTTGCAATTTGCATTAAATTAGCGGTTAATCATGAAAATTGTAACAATTGCATGTGCAACAAAGCCCAGTACAGTACGCAAGAAAATGTTGCCAAGATCGCAGCTGGCAACTTTTTTGTAAATATATATATTCCGCTTGTGAATTTATGCAAGAATCAATCATTTAAATTGAGTTTTTCACTGTGCTTTATGACTTCAAATGTTGCTGCTGCTGTTGCCGCATTTACTTAATTGACTCTTTACCAAAATGCCGCGCAGCAGCAACTGTTGCTACCACGAATCGTTTTTATTGTTGCCGTTTTATGGCGTGCGAAATAATTTGCAAATTCAATTAAGTTCTGACACCCAGACGAATTTTATCTGACATCGCTGATCTTGACTATGTTGCTAACAAGCGTTTTGCAGCAACAACAGCAACAGCAGCAGCAACATGGGCGGGTTACAAAAAACCATACAAAATGACATATTGATTCTAGTATGTAACACAGGGTGCTGCAGCAGCGCCCGTTGTACTTATTTGGCTATTATTTCATTTCTATTGTTTTGCTGTGGCTTATTAGTTGGTGGTCAAATTGAAAAATTGCAATAATTAATAAATATATCATGGATATAGCGGGAAACTCAATTTGTACGTACCTACAGTTGACTGGAGAGCAATTCATTGTAGGGAAAAAACCCACAAATTAATTTGGTGTTTTTTATGCCTTTTTTTTCTTTAAACATAATGAGCTCCATGTAAAATGTATATAAACAATGTTTGTCAACAATTTGTTAACAAATACTTACATTCATCTGCAATCCATTTGTGAGCAAAAATTTTGAAGAAATATTTATATTGACAAACATTTCTCAGCTACAAACTAATCGATGATAAAACATGTTACCAAATGCTTACATGGATTTTTTGGCAACAATATTTATAAAGAACAGCCTTAACAATCACGATAGTTCATAGTAAGACGCCACGTTTCGTGACTTTACACTTACAAAACACTACAGATTCAGGTTGGAATGTCGACAAAAACCCCACTAAAGGTTTTTAAAGGAAGAAGTGTGGTCTGAAAGATCTGTTGCCGGTCGCAAAAGGCTTAAATCTTTAATTGTCATGGTCCTGGAAAAGATACGACAAACACCATACAAGCAACTCCCAAACACTACCGTTCCGACAGCACTATACCATCGTTAGGTCCCCCCTATAAACCGATTTTAGCCGCAGGACAAACATTAAGTTGGGTAGAGCATCTTTTTTAAAAGTGCCCATGGAAATACCCACTTTCCTGACTAAAGGAGACAACAAAGATCAAATTTGAACGGTTGGTTAGCCAAAACATCTCCAGGGGGTTTTGAACTCCAAGACTACTTAAGCATGTATGGTCAGCTCGAAGAAATTTGGCAATCCGGACTGCCAGCTGCAGTTTCGAGCCAGGTAGGTTGAGGGGGTAAGAAATACCGCGCAATGAAATAACGTCTCACGGTGTGCCTTAACCCGTTCTAAATCGGACGTCGTAGCACATCAAATTTTTTTCCAGATTCTGTTTACTTATCGTTCAAATGATGTATAAAAAAATTTTCACTCGTGACTTTTCGACTAAATTTTGAGATAATCGCTTTTCCAATTGGGGCATTTTCCCATCCCAGTTGGGCCAGTCTACAAGAAATCATCAATGACGGGTGCACGACCATATGAAATCATTGATGACGGATGCGTATTTTTGTATGGCAGTCATTAACGAAATTTCCATACAAGTGTCTCATATTTCATCAGCGACTTAAAGAGCGACAGTTTCCCTTACGATGTCGTTGATGACATAAAGAGCGACAGTTTCCTTTACGTTGTCATTGATGACATTCAGGGTGACAATTTTTACATATTTTCGTTGATGACATTAAGAGCGACAGTTTCCCTTACGTTGTCGTTGATGATATTAAGAGCGACAAATTTTACATATTTTCACCAACGAAAACATCAGCGACTGTGTCCAAACATTTCGATTAATGACAATTTTGTGTAAAATTTTGCAAGTATTCATGTCATCGAATCAAATCCATTTGAAGGTGCTGACCAAAATAATTTCCTCATGGTGAATAAGCGCATGCGTATTTGGATTCTGGAAGTATATTGAAACGATGTAGAGGGTTTACGATGTGAATTACAACTAACGAAAATAAGTGTGATTGCTTTGTTTCCCTAAGACCTTGATAAACCCTCTTCGTCATTTTAATATGCGACCTCCAGAGCCCAAATTTTAATGTATATTTTACAATTATTCATGAAATAAGGAATTACCTTCAAACTTATTTGATTCGATGACATGAAAAAAGCCTGATGCTTCCAAAATCCAAATTTTGAAACAAGGCGCCGATAAATCTACAATTAAAACGCCAACGGGAATAGGGGTGATAACAACATATAATTTTTAATAAATAATAAAAAAATTTATGCTATCGTGTAAAGTTTATGAGATATTGTAATCTAAAGACCAAAAAAAGTCGTTTTTTGCCATTTTTTGAAGCTATATAACTATGTAACATATCATTTATTTGTCAAATGTGGCTTAGACACTTAAAAGCCCCAATCTTTTGCTTTAAAACCTAATTTAAATTATATTTATATCTTCATGCTTCTAAGAGATATCGAAGACCGAAATATAGTCAAGACGAGTTTTTTGCACTTTTGTGTCTTTTTAGGTTAGGATATCTTTGAGGAAAAACAAGACATCAACATAATTTAAATTAGGTTTTAAAGGCAAAGATTAGGACTTTAAAGTTGCTTACCAGATTTAACGAAATTAAAATTTCTTTCACATTTTAAACATGTTCAACGAACCGACTACTTCTAAATTCAGCCGTTTGACACCCGAGTGTTGTTGTTACGTGTATGGCATACGGCTGAATTTTGAAATGGTCGGATCGTTGAACATGTTTAAAATGTGAAAGAAATTTTAATTTCGTTAAATCTGGTAAGCAACTTTAAAGTCCTAATCTTTGCCTTTAAAACCTAATTTAAATTATGTTGATGTCTTGTTTTTCCTCAAAGATATCCTAACCTAAAAAGACACAAAAGTGCAAAAAACTCGTCTTGACTATATTTCGGTCTTCGATATCTCTTAGAAGCATGAAGATATAAATATAATTTAAATTAGGTTTTAAAGCAAAAGATTGGGGCTTTTAAGTGTTTAAGCCACATTTGACAAATAAATGATATGTTACATAGTTATATGGCTTCAAAAAATGGCAAAAAAACGACTTTTTTTGGTCTTTAGATTACAATATCTCATAAACTTTACACGATAGAGCAATTCTGAGGTTGGATTCGCGTTTAGCATCGCAAAACACATCGATTGTGATTATTTTAATTTTTGTTTAATGTAGTTAAAAAAATTTTTTTTTCTTTTTGTATGGGAAAATGCCCCAATTGGAAAAGCGATTATCTCAAAATTTAGTCGAAAAGTCACGAGTGAAAATTTTTTTATACATCATTTGAACGATAAGTAAACAGAATCTGGAAAAAAATTTGATGTGCTACGACGTCCGATTTAGAACGGGTTAAGGCACACCGTGGTCTAAAATCAAATCCGAAATAGTGCTCAAATTATTTTCGTATATATTTGGGCGATAATCATTTTGGAAATAGTGCTAAAAACTTAGGCTTTTTTGTTAAAAAAAAAGCGAAATAAAGCCCAAAAGCAAAAATCGAAAAAACGCCCAAATTATTTTCATATCAATACATTTTGGGCGTTATTTCCACATTGATTGTCGCCCAAATTCATATAAAAAAAATTTGGGCGTATTTCGTTTTTATTTTAGGTGTTATTACGTAATTTTATTTATGGGCGTTATTTTGTTTTTTTGGGTGTTATTTCGTTTAAAAAAAATAAGCGAAATAGCGCCCAAAAAAAACCAAATAAAGTTCAAATTTTTGGGCGTTGTTTTCAAAATGATAACCGCCCAAATTTATATGAAAACAATTTGGGCGTTAATTCGTTTTTGTTTTCGGGCGTTATTTACTAACGCCAATAATTTTGGAAATAACGTCCAAGATTTGGCTTTAGTTTCTTTAAAAATTTTGGCGTTATTTCTATTCATAAACTGAAATAACTGCAAAAAAAAAGACTAAATAATCCTCTTAAAATGAAATAACGCCCAATTATTGAAATGAAATGTCCCTAAAATAATAAGAAATAATGCCCCAAAAACGAAAACGAAATATCGCTCATATTATAGTCACACAAATTTGGGTGACAATCATTTTGGAAATAATGCCCAAAATATATTTAAACATATTAAAATAAATTTGGCGTTATTTTAATTTTGTTTTTGGGTATTGTTTCATATTGTATTGGCGATATTTCATTTTAATAACTGGGAGTTATTTCGTTTATTTTTTTTTTTTTTTTGCGTTATTTCACTCAGCTTAAGTTCCTAACTCCGTAGGTTGCCTATTAACTATTTGAACTACAAAACTGTAGCTTGGAATAAAGGGCCGTTACCCTTTTAGGTATTGGTTGTACCAGAAGGGTTAATCGCCGAATGGCAAATTGGGCAAATGGGGCTCTGAGCTACAGTTTATTGTTGGGTTTTACATAAAAAAAGCCGGTGCATATACTGAAAGTTCACTTTTTAGAGTTATGTATGTAGAAGATAACGTCTGTATAGAAGTTTCTCCGACAGCAATAAATGCTTTTTTCAGGCAGTTAATAAACTTTTAAGTCTTTTATGGCATTTTTCATAAATTCAAAGCTGATCTGATTAAATTTAAAACTTTTCATAGCCGTATCAGGAGGAACGCTATGAGTCATATCTGGAACCATAAATTTGAAGGAAATCAGGGCAATAAAAGAGCAGACTGCCTGGTCGTAAAAGGCGCATAAAAAACTTAAATAAGTCCTAAAACATTCCGTAAGTACTAAAGACTTAGATGAATGAATAAATGGGTAGTTAAATGAATGATTTACTTATAACAACTTCTGATTACATAGACAATTTGACTGGTCAAACGAAACTGGTTTAATTTTTTCTTTCAAATATTAATCCAATAAGTTTAAAGCAATTCACTGATAATGACTTTATAGGTGCTAGTAAAATTTAAAACATTCAAATGCACCAATTAAATTTAACAAACGCTCACTAACTAACTGACGAGCTCTAGTGCGCATGCGCAACTCAACTTCCTCACTCTTATAACACATAACACTACTGTAACTTCTACAGAGTGCTAAGTTTCCACCTTTTCGCTGTAGAATTCTATTTCGATATTTCTCAGTTTTCTGTAGAAAAAAAAAAAAAAAAAAAACACGCAGTCCATATGTCGAAATGTCTGTCAGCGCATAATGAATGCATTCGATCAAATGTCAGTCACTCTGGCAGTCAGCGTAAATTGTTGTTGTCTCAACTTTAAATTGCCATGCGATTGCATTGTTATTGTTCGGTGAGCACAATGCTCCTGCTGCTGCTGCTGCTGCTGGCTATTGATTGCCACAAAGACTTCTAGCTGTTTGCGAACATACGCCTTTGTGGTAATGAATGTTAGCGCTACATTTTCACAGTTAAATTCATAAGAAACCAAAACGTTAGATGGCGCTTATAAGTCAACGACACACAGCACAAAATTGCGATTATTCTTTCTGTATTTGTACCGTCATAACTCAAGTTTGTACTCTGTAATTGTTGGTGGGCTTATGAGTTATGATGACTGTTCGTTGCCAGGCATTGAAATGTAATGCGATACGAAATCGTTATGTATAACGTTTATTAATTTTTGGATCAATGGATTTTTTTGTTAGTGAACTGGAAGTTTTAACTTTATATGTGACTTGGTCTATGAAAAAGGGGCTTACGTGTCAAAAAAAAAAATTTCCAATTTTTGGCGATTCGCATAAATTGACCCTTAAAAGTTGTTTTCCAGTTGTTTTTACAAAATTTTATTTTTTCGCACGTAAGCCCCTTTTTCATAGACCATGTCATATATAATATTTTTATATATTCACTGTAGTGTTTGGGGTAAATTGGTTTTTTAAAAACTTATTCGGTAATACGATAGACACTTATATTTACTTAATCGAAGCAGAACTGGTATACAGCTTGTTCTATTGGAATTTTCTTGAAAGTTCTTTAAGCTTCTATACGGCGCACAGTGGGAGATTTGATACATCTAGCTGACAAAATCGTCACTAGGCCAATGTTTTCTATACAAATGATTGATTATAGCCCACTAAGCCTAATGGTAATAAAAATTTTAATTTGCGTTAGCTATTCTGCCAGCTGCATTCGGTCAAATGTGAACTTTGATTTCATAAATGTTATTAAATAATTTTGGTGCCGTTTTAGCACCTTGTTTGACGTCAAATTAAAGATATACAAAGCCAATTTTGATACAGTTTTTGGTGGTTATTAAAGTTATAAGGTATGCATGTGCATTAAAAAGTAATTGGTCTGTTCTCAGCCTACGTTTTTTTTTTTTTAAGTGAAGTTTTATTGAATATATCGTCGGTTAAGAGGTAAAACTCATTAAATATTTAACAATTCGTATGCACTTAGCTGGAAAAAACACAATCCATTTGCCATAAATTCGCATATGGTGGCGCACAGTGCACCAAAAGTGAGTTTTTTATGGACGAAATTTTTTGCACCCTTGGGACCGCATTGTAAAAAGTTTTCAATCCTATGAGATTATAGGTAGTTAAAAATGCAAAAGAATTAACCACCACTTTTTTAAAAAAAAAAATCGATTTTAATCCCGAGCAAAGTATTCGAAATGGAAAAATCGTAGTTGTAAAATTAAAAAACACCATAACTCAATTTTAATGATTTTTATTTTAATGGGTAAGTTGTCCAGATAAATTTCCTAAAACTTATTTTTCGAGAAATCGCTCGGCTTCGTCCAGGATATTTAAAATCTATAACTCGGGAACCATTGACCTGATTCTAGTGATTTTTTTGATGATAATTATCTTTTCAAAATTCCATCGGCTTTGTCCGGAAAATCATATTAGTTCAGTGACTACTAACCCGATTTTAGTGATAGTAACAACGTTTTCATTTTTTAATATCTAAACCGTTGCTGAGGGAATTCTGAAAAAATTAGTGCCACAAAACCGCAATGGGCCATATAAAGGATTTCCACTTCAAATTAAACCTTTTCCACACGAAATTGATATTTTTTCAAAATCAAATTAAACTATTAACCCTTAAACGAACTCTGGGGTCTGGCCAGACCCTTTTGACTTTTATTTCAAGTTTTTTAATACTTCCAGTTCTGATATCGACCTCAAATTTCATGAATTCCTCAACTAACTAATTCTTTATGAAATTATAAAAAAATATTTTTAAAAAAAACAGGGTGAGCCGAGTTTTTTTGAAAATTCAAATTATACTCATAATCGCTACCCAGGGGTCCAGCCAGACCCCATATATTTTTTGTTAGCATAATGAGGGGCTTGCCCTATTTGTGTATTTTTGTTATCATATTTCTTGAGCAAATGGGTAATTTCGTAATTTTTTGGCTTCTCTTTTCTTTGTTTTTGTGAATGTTTGAACTTTTGCCTTTGATATGTACCGGGGGTTTCCCTTTTAGTTTTGTTCGTTACATTTCTTTATTTCTTTGTGAAGAAAGGTCAATTTGTCAGTATTACGTGGTTTTTGTGCGTGTAACGTGGTTTCTGTGCGGGTTATTTTATTTCTGTAAAAACTTATACCGAACTACATAAATATTTTGAAAAACGAAATCGCAAGAGCCAGAGGAAGCGATTGATGAAGTGGATATGGTTTACCAGACATATTCGCGTTTTGATCCATCATTTCTTGAACGAATCGCCAATGCATTAGCCAATGACCTGGAACGTGACAGAGCAGCAGATGTTGATGAAGAAAATATAGATCCGTCTGCCATAGAAGGAGATGAAGATGAAGACTATTGCTATTTGCATAATGAAGAAGAAGCATCAGATGCTGAACAAAATCCAGAATTTGAAATTGAAGAAGAGTTTCAAAGTGATGATGAAGAAGTAGAAAAGAATGATGAGACACAGGAACACGAGTCGTAGTAATATGCAACATGCATCGAAGCTCTGGAGGCCTACGAATCTCCCAATTTTTAGAGCTACAATGGCATATAAACGTTTTTTGTCAATACTACGATTTATACGCTTTGATGACAGCCGAACACGTCCATTTCGTTCACAACCTGATAAAACTGCTCCTATAAGTGATGTCTGGAATATGTTTAACGAGAATTTGAAAAAAAATTACAAGCCCCATAAAGATATCACCATAAATGAGCAATTGTTTCCGTATCGCGGCAGAACAAAGTTCACGCAATATATTCCGTCAAAACCCGCGAGATATGGAATAAAGATTTGGTGGGCATGCGATGCAAAGACGCACTACCCATTGCATGGAAATATATATACTGGCAAAAATCCAAGTGGAGAGCGAGCTACGAATCAAGGAGAACATGAGATGATGCGTCTTGCTTCTAAATATTCAAATTCTGGCAGAACAATTGTTGCAGATAACTTTTTTACATCTTTGGAAGGATGTCAGCGGCTAATGAACATAGGGTTGGCTTTTGTTGGGACACTGCGAAGCAATAAACGATGCATTCCACCAGAAATGAAAAAAAATCATTCTCGCCCAGTTTTATCGTCAGAATTCGGTTTTTATGAAAACAATGTATCTATATGCTCCTATGTCCCAAAAAAAAACAAAGCCGTCATCCTTTTATCCACTGTTCATTATGATATAATGACTGAAGGGAATTTACAAAAACCTGAAGCAATCATATATTACAATAAAACTAAAGGTGGGGTTGACGTTATGGACCAGATGCTAACACATTTTACCACAAAACGTCGAACTAAACGCTGGACGTTAGCTCTCTTTTTCAATATGATTGACATAATGGCTTTAGCGAGCTATAAAATTTGCAAGGAATTGGAAAACTACACTAGAACCGATTCTCGAAGAATATTTCTGACATCTTTATCGGAAGCTTTAGTTCGTCCGCTGTTGGAATTCCGCAGTAACGATCCACAAGTTACAAAACAATTTGATTGCAGATAGGCTGTAGAAGCATTCCTCGGAGCACCAATTTCGGTAAGAAACGTGTTTTTATATATATTTTTTTGATTACGTATCTTATTTCCCATTATTCTTTTCAGACAGCAGCGGTCCAAACATGCTCAAGTGGGGCCAACTTTTTAGAGAAAAAACGTGATTGCCAGATATGCCACATCAACGACAATTTCCGGCGAAAAACTCGTTTCTACTGCGAAATATGTTCTGATCCTGTATGCCAGCAGCACTCCAAATGCTCTTACAAATGTTTCAAATGTACTCAAACTAATGACTAAAAATATATGTTATTGTTTTTCGTTTTATGCTTTGGTCTGATACCTTTTTTATGTAATAATAAATACTTTAATAAATGTAAATTACATTTTTTTTTTTTAATAAAAGTAAGAAAATATCGTACAATTTTAGATTAAAACCCATATGAATATGCATGGGTCTGGCCAGACCCCTGAGTACCTAATGTGACAAATTTTAGTGGTGACAACATGAGGGTTAAAAAAAAGTAAGTGCTGAGATATTTTATTTTAAGCGTGTTTTTTTTGTAAAGTTTAATTTGTTTTGAAAAAAATGTTTAAATTGAATTGAAAAAAGATCAATTTGATGTGGAAAAGGTTAAGTGGTTCCAAGTTACAAAGATTTCTCGGACAAAGCCGAGAAATTTTTGAAAAAATAAATGTCACAAAATCTTACCGGGCAAATTTAAAAAAAAAAATAATTTTTACAATGTATCACCAAGAGAAAAAAAAAATGTTGACATATTTTGGTCCACTGTGTGCCGTTTTTTGAGAAATCCCAATTTGTAAATTTTTATGAAATTTCTAAATTAAGGTAAGTTTACCAAATTACGGCATGTTAAGGTACTCTCTACTTCTAGAACGACTCCAGGTCTTACAACTCAATTTTGAGATCATATATCCGATTTTTTATATGGATTGATTTATCTGGAGTCGATAAGTGCTAAATTGGAGCAACATTACCCTTATATATTAAGAAAATTCTGTACACTTTTCGTAAAGATACATTTATCCCTAATTCCGGACTAAAATTTTGCGTTGAACCTTACTCTGTAAGTGCGTGCAACTAACTCCGTTCTAACTTACAATTTGATTTATTTTCTTTAAACAACCATCTAAAATATCAAATTTTTTCAATTTATATTTTTTAAAATTAATTTATCTTTAACATAATGTTTTTCTTTTCTTTAAGGTTCATTAGTAAGAACACATTACAAATAAAGGAAAATAGTCACGTAATTAGGTTCACTTGCACAAATTTACGTACGTTATTCCGGCAGTAAAAAATTTATGGCATCTCTGAAATTAGGGAATTGTTCACATTGTACACAATTATTTATAGTTTTGAAAGAGAAAATCATAAGCCGTAATTACATCACTCCACTCAGAAAAGTTTACTTATGATGTGGGAAAAAAATTTTGTTGTATATTTGCAAACGGTTACCGGACATAATCCCAACGGACATAATCCCCATTTCGTAAATGGGGATTATGTCCGAAAATTTTTCGGTCATAATCCCCATTTTGGCCATGGGGGTTATGTCCGCAAATTTTTCGGACATAATCCCAATGGGGGTTATGTCCGAAAAATTTAATTAAGATTGAACAAAATTTTTGCAATAATCCATTTAAAAAATTTATATAGTGTTGGATGTTATAGACTGATCCGCGGCCGAAGGCCGCCGCGAAGCCGGTATTGGATTTTTGGGAGTTTTAAATCCTGAGCTGCGGCCGCAGGCCGCCCACTTACCCCTACCCTTATGTAAAATTACTGTGGAATTTTTGGGAGTTGTAAATCCTGAGCTGCTTCTGTGGTCAATAACAAAATATCGTTATGGGGACTATGTCCGTTTTTTCCTGGGGATTATGTCCGAAATACTTGCGGACATAATCCCCATTGAAAAAATGGGGATTAAGTCCGAATAACATGCGGACATAATCCCCATATCGTGAATGGGGATTATGTCCGTGGGGATTATGTCACGGCACCTTTGCAAACTATCAATAGTTTATTTTCGGAAATTGAAACTCCTTTATTTCCCTAATTACGTGATAGTCACGGAATAACGTTCCTTCGTACAAAAATTTGCACCTAACTACGGCAGAAACAAAATCATAGTTTTCTGTATAAAAAATAATTTTTTTTTTTTTGCTTTAAAACTGAATTTATTTTAAAGTTAACATAAATTGTTAATTGAGCAAATTTCAATTACATATACAAAGAGGTCATCCTGGAAACCCTTTCGTATGCTACCTTACACTTATGTACATAGAACATACGTGTGAGAAATTGGTTGCTTGAAACCTTTTTTGTAATTTCTTGGCATTAACTAAAAGAATAGAGTATGTTTTGGTTCCAAAATATTTGAAACAGCGTTTAGTTTAACTGACGGAATTAGGTACCAGCCCGTAATTCGGTACATTTAGCTTAATCGAAAAAAAACCTATAGAAACAATACTAACAAACTAAAGCAAGAATAGTAATTTTGGATGTATTCTTTGATCCTGATTCTAAATCCGGCACCATACCATAGTTAATGAAGATAGGGGTCATAAAAGTGCTCCTTTCAATTTTCTCCAACAAAAAGTTTGAAATTTCCTACAAAGCCATATTCACGATTCTAATAGATGCTTTTTCACCACATTCAAAACTCACCACATATTTTTCGGTTTGTGCATTTGCTACGATGCTACTTCGATTAAAATTAGCACATATCATATTTCATATTTTTAAGTGAATGGAAAATGTTAAATTTGGATGATTCTCGAACATTGAAAGCCTTACAAATTATTCCTTATGATTGTTGTTGTTGTAAAATTTAGCATTAACAATTCCATATTCTCCTTATTTCCGATGAATAAAAGACTTTAAACTGAGCCACTTTCCTACCATTTTTAAAGCAAGATGACTCATAACCAACGCAATCATCAGTTTTTAACGCAATTTTAAGCCACAGCGACAAAACTGCAAGTGTTCAAAAACGAACTTCATTGATCTTGCCTACGCCACCAAAAAACACAACAAAAAATTAAACAAAAAAATCGAAAGAAAATTCTTTCCCAGCAACATCACCACTAAACAGAGTTCCCAAAGGAGCCAACAAGTCGGTGGTTGCACAATGAACGCATTATTTGTCTTCGATTCGTCGTTGGTACGTTGGTTTTGTTGGCTTCTTCTCACTGATTTTAAATTCCAAGAATTACAATTTTTTTCTTTTTCTTTGACGTTGGTGTACAAATAAAGGTAACGTACCAACAAAATAAACCGAACTGAAAACTTCCAAATGAATGCAAACACAAGTGTTCAAAAATACATAAAAATGTACGGGGCTCAAAAAAAGCAACTAAAAACCAGAAAGAAAGAAGGTTCGGTTCGGTTCTCATACACAACACAATCAGCGGATGTTTTTTGGGCAGCCAGAAGAAGAAAAGGTTTTGAGGTGCACGTGCAGCGCACATTTTTTCAGAAGAAGAAGCAGAAAAATAAAATCGGTAACTACGATGAAGATGACCGAAATGTGAACACAAGTGGCAAAGGGGGCAGACGCACACACACAAACAGCAAGAAAAGGATCTTAACGAATTCCTGTGATCTGTTCAAAGATTTTGCGATAGCGCGGCAATCGCTGCTGATGCTGCTGCTGCTTAGCAATCGAATTCAATTTAATTTTTGGTGGACTCCTTGTGGGACTAACGATGATCGTCGTCGTATCGCGTATAGAAGTTTTGCATTGGACACTTGTGCTCGCGTTGTGCGGCTTTTTCGCATTATTTTGGTAGATCTTTCTTATGGAATTGAATTTTTTTTTTTTCGTTTGTCCCTTGCTCACCTTAAGTATCCTTTCGTTTTTTGATTTTTTTTTTTTTTTTTTCTTTATTAAATTCCAGATTGGTTTTTGATGATGGCCACACCTGCATTTGATTGTCTTCTTGTGTTTTTTTGGGTTTTGTTTGTCGTTTTTGTTTCTTTTGGCAAAACTTTTTCAGGTTTTTTTTTTTTGCGTGAAATTTCAACTGAAAATTTAATTTCGCGGTAATTATGAATTAAGCATGGAATATTAAATTTTAAAAATTTAATTTTTCCTCAATAATCAGAATTTCAAGTGTTATTTGCTTGAAATGAATACATCAATGAAGTTGTGGCAATTATTTATAGTAAACACTTGCGTGCTAACGCGTGAACAATGTTTAAGCATGAGCTATAGGTACTGTAACTCCAGTTTGATCAAAGTACCCTGGACAGAAAGCCTCCCAGCACACTTGACGATATGCCGATCATCATCTTTTTAATATGACCAGTGTAACATATATAAAGCTTGCGCAAAGAAGCGCATTGAACCCAGAATAGAAAAAGAAGAGCTGTAGTCATAGTCCATGAAACGACAGGAATTAGAAATCTTTACGTGGTACAAAAGCAACTTATGTATTTGCAAGTACATAAGTTGACATGCAACAAATTTAGACCGAATAAGCCCATGAAAAACAAAAACTAACAACGCTGACTTTAGCTGGTACGCTGCAGAAAACAAGCCTTTTACGTGTTACACTGGTCACATTAAAGAAGTGTTGATCGGCATATAGGCGGCATGTATCCAAATCACTTTGTTTAAACTGAATTTTCAGCATAGCTCATGCTAAAATTGTCTGCCAAGTTAGGGAGCTGTCTACCAAGTTAGGGAGCTGGATAATTGTGAAGATTGGAGTAAATCAATCAATATAAGCCAAGTCTGCCACTTTTTTTTTTTTTTTGTTCTTGAGGAAAATAGGTCATTCTTACCTAATTCAGGTACGGGGAATTCATTGGTTCATCACCCCAAACAAAAAGTTCAAATCAAAATTTCGTCTGGAAAGAGGTGTTTTCATAAAGAATCTCTTTGTAGCTTCTGATAAACCAATGACTTTTCATCAAAAGTTTATTTTCCAGTTCATAATGAATTAATAGGCATTCGAATTGCTAACTTTTTAATCAATTTATTAGATAGTTTTTTACTTTAACGTTAATTTCATCCGAATTTTCTTAAAATTTTATTTTTTGCTCAGTCATTTGTCGGCTTATTCACTAAATCTAGAATTATATGATCTTGTTCTGCAAAGGGGCTTGAAATTTTTACAATAAAATATTGTTATTGGTAAGAATAATAAAATTTTAAGTTTTTCGGTCCGGAATAGCCTTTGTATATTATTGTAAGAAATCCTTTTTTTAAAGGCTTATAACTTGGGATGTAGTGATTCAATTGAAAAATGGTTTTTTCACCTTCGTCCAAGGATAATTCAGGATCCTGACCTGATAAACCAAGGTCATATTCGTCATAAGAAGGTCCCGATTTATCACAAATTACTATAAAAACTGAAATCGGAAAACCATGCTAAGGCTGGACCGGGCTAGGGGCTTAAAAACATAGACTACCGCAGATCCTGAAAGCATCCACGTTCTTGTTACTTGTAGTCAGACTTATGAGAATCTCAGCTTAGTTTTCGGTACTCATATTTTGCATACTCAAGTCCGTCTAGCGGTCACTCTATATGAAAATTCGGTAAAAATTAAAGATAAAGTTAAGAAGTATCCGATAAATTGATAAAAAAATTAGCAACTCCATTGCCAGTTAAAACATTCTAAACAGAAAAACACACTTTTGATGAAAAATCATTGATTCATCACAATTTGATAAGAGATTCTTTATGACAAACACCGCTTTCTAGACAATATTTTGATTCGAACTTTTTGTATGGGACGCTGAACCAATCCAGCAAAACGGTTAACACCACTGAATTCCCCATGCACGAATTAAGTAAGAATGACCTATTTCCCGTCAGACCAAATTTTCAACTAGTACAGTAATATATGTTGCAGATTTTTAAAATGGTGACTCTTCAAAAATGTAAAAAAAAATTGCTGTGGTATGTAATAGCATCATGTCTGCCACCTATTTTAAAAATTGTGTAAGTTTAAAAAAAGTTAAGTACAAGCGGCAGACATTTTTAGTGCTGCGTTTTTGAGTTATTAATTTTTTTGCAAAATTTTTATGGCATAAAAAATTATGCGATTTCATTGTTAGGCAGACTAAGTTTTTTGTGAAGATAATATCATATGGACTAATTAAACGTATGTCTGCCATTCCAATACTGCTGCAATAAATTACTGTAATTTTTTTAAAATGTAAAAAATATACATATATTATTAATATATATCATCGTGTCTGTTGTTAAACATAATCCTTTTTTTGAATATCCTGAGCATAAAAATACAAGAGACAGACGCTTTGAGTGCTGATTTTTTAAAGACAAGCGCTTTTTATTATATGGCCATATACCGCAGTATACTCTGCTATGGAAATCTACACTAAGTTTGAATTAGGATATCTTCCAAAATATTAGTATTATGAAAAATATCTTCTCAATTTTTTTTGTGGAAAATTTTTAGAGCTACAAAATTGCCATGGGGAGTTTTTGTGTTAAATTAAGCGCAAACAAGATATTTGGAAAAACTATTTTTGGGACCTTTGACATGGAAAAACGACATTTTATCTGTGTTAGGAAGGAAAAACTGCTTAAGTCGATATTCGATAAAAAAGCAAAGCAACATATACATTCTATGCATATTAAACAAAATTTAAACTGCTTTGCTTTCTAATCAAAAATCGACAGAAGAGGTCAAAAAGATCCTTACAAAAAGGATATAATTGGTTAAGATGTTCCATAACATTGTTCCTTGGTGAATTTCATGTTAACCTTCCGGAATGTATTAACCCATTAAATCGCGTTTTTATGAGTCATTTTGGGTCCTTCTTCCAAAAACTTTGTTATAATGGATTAAAATATTCTACAAATATATTCTAGAAAACATTTCACTAGGAGTCACGAAAAAAAAAAGTTTGATATGTGCACAAGAACGACAGAGCATGTCACCCCTCTCCCCAAAAAAGTTTCATTTACGCCTCTGACTCTCATTATTACATTGAAATAATTAATTAATATATCTAACATTTTACAAGAAAATGCAAACAAAATCACACAAAAAAAAAACTTAAATGCAGTTGCAACAAAAATCTTCAGCTCAATAATGAATGACCTCCAATGTTGCATGTGAACCTCAGCTGCCAGCACAAACACCACTTTGATCTTAAACGATGGTCGGCGGTACTGCAGGCGGAAGCGCTACTTAACGAATTGTGTCCCACACACAAAAAAGAAAAAAAAAAAAGAACCAAATTGACAAAGAAGGAAGGCTCTTCAAAAATCTCCATTCAAAAGAATTGCAACAAAAAGTTTTCTTTTAAGATTTCGTTTTTTTTTTTTGCTTTTTTCATGGAATTTTGTTGCAGTTGTTGTTTTGTGTTGTATAGGCTTTGTTATAAAAACAACAGATTGAAGAGAGAGCGAGAGAAACAAAAGCAAAACAAAAGAAATTCTTTAGCGCAGCAACAACGACGGATTTCCTTTCAGGTGTGCAACATTGATGTTGCTGCTGCTGCACTCTGTTGCAATGTAATATGTATGACGTCAGCGTGATAGTATTCCTCTTGTTGGCAGTAATGACAACAACAATGGTGATGACAACAACGACGACGGCGACGGCGAAGACATTCATTCGAAAGGTGCAGCTGAGCGGATTAAAATGCAACAATAAAACATCAACAAAATTTGTATTTGCTGTAAACTGAGTCGCGCCTCAAAATTTTTTTCCAAATTTTTTTTTTTTAAATAAATAAAAACCTTTTTCATGTTTCCTTGGTCACATCTAAATAAAAATATTTTAATGTTTTTAAGTTGCTGAAGTTCATTTGCTTTCAGTCAACTTTTGGCCCTTTCACAAGTCAAATTTTGTTGTTTTTTTATTGCTTAATTTTTGTTGTTGTTGTATGTTTGTTTTTGTGTTCATGTGGGTTTTAATTAAATCATAATCTCAACTGTTTTGTAATTTCAGCGAAATAAAAGAAACCTACAAATGACTCTACTTGATGTCGCGCAACATCAGCCGGAAGCTGTTGCCGCTGCTGCTTCCGTTTTTAATTTTTAATGCGCACGGCGTCATATGATGTTGGTGATGACGATGCGACGTTATGACATTTGTCCAACTGAGCGTTATTTTTGATCGCTCATTGTTTCTTTTATCATTTCAGTAAATTTTAGCTGGAAAAACCGTAAGTTTAGTTTTTAATTTTGACTTGAGTTCGTCTTGTGGCCGACGACCCAACTGGTAACTTAAGCAAACAAATTCTCATCAGTAACCATGTCAGTGCATTTTATCTTTGGAGGCGTGGCAAAGTCGACTTAAAAGCATAAAGGCCATATTGTCGTTACCAAGTGTTTCGTACCGAATTTCATAAATATCGATGCAGTGGTTTCGCCGTGGGAGCGTTTTTTCCATTTAGAGGCGTGACACCGCCCACTTAAAAAAATTAGATAATCCTATGCACTGGGTCTTGGTCTTGAACAAATTTCTAAAGATTGGTATTCATGGGTTTTTGAGATGCCATATTTCGAATTGAGAGATGATTTTATGCTCGAAAGGGGCGTGAAACACCTATTAACTAAAAATTACCAAGACTGAAAAGCAGTCTCTAAAAAATTACCAAGACCAAGACTCGTTTTACTCATCACTACTCTCTGGAGCATTGCTTCTTACCAAAACACCTGAGATAGTTTGAAACCCTAAGATGGACATTGGATAGCTTGTATGGGAAATCTATCATTATGTGTTTATCTGAAGTATTATCACTTATAAGCTATTCAACCAATGGAGCTGAAAATTTGTTAGTGAGTGAAGGTCAGATATGAGGAGGCTATACACGACGCTTTCCGAAGGCTGCATAGTCAAAACGAAGAATATATAGGTATACTAGAGGGAAAACATCTATGGTGGACTATCAACATGCTTTAATTGATAGTTTTCTGGGATATCCGAAGGTCATCCGTATTCTTCATAGTCAAAACGAAGAATATATAGGTATACTAGAGGGAAAACATCTATGGTGGACAATCAACAACTTTTAATTTATAGTTTTTTGGAATACTCGAAGGTTCCTGAAGGTCATCTGAACGCTTCATAGTTAAAACATAAAATAAAAAGGCATACTATAGAGACAACATCTAATCCAAACTATCAACAACCTATAATTGATAGTTTTCTGGGATACCCAAGGCCATCCAAAATTTTCACAGTCAAAATGAAGAATATCTAGGTATACTAGAGGGAAAACATCTTCGGCGGACTGTCAACATGCTTTAATTGATAGTTTTCTAGAACATGAGAAGGTTATCAAAGGTTACCCGAGCACTTCATAGTCGAAACGAAGAATATCTAAGGCGGGCTATCAACAAGCCTTTATTGTAGGAAATGAAATTAAATACATAAAATTTTTTATTGGCGCGGCATTAAGCGTTTGTCTTTATCTGGGAAACTATTGAAATTTTTATGACAGTTTCTTCGAAAAAGTTTGTAGCAAATGAAAAAACAAAGATATGCTGATATTGATGAAATGCTTCAAAGACTGACATTTTCATTGACGTCAAAAGTTTGGCAGCTTAAACTAAAACGTGCTGCAATTCTCGCTGTCACATAATAAGCAAATTATTAAAATGAATAGGTGAAAATTATGGACAAAATACATATTATACATCGCCCTAAAACGAATGCTCATAGAGGGACAGACAACCACATTTTAATTGTGATATTCACACGACTAACAGTGAACCGCATCATAACGCTTTGCTTTGCAGTAACTGCAGTCGATCCACTACCACCACATATCGCAGTAGGTACACAGCACAGCATGGTGTGTGGGAAACACCTGCAACGCACCTGTAATGCACACCAACATCAACGACGACTATGGGGCACTGAATCAGCGCAGCTTGACCATTCAGACTAAAAGCTAAAAACACAACCTGAATTTGAACGAAAATCCAAAGCAGCAAACAACTCCACCACCACCAACTACGCGGCGCTGAATGCATAAAAATTAGGAAACTCGTCTCGGCACACATGCGCTGCAGCAGCCTCATCTAATGTTGATCCAACAATCGGAGCAACAATTGTTGGGAGGAGAAACAACAAAAATAAAAATAAAACTTTTCCGCTGTAACCAATCTATAGCTGGTTTTGTTTAACTGCTAGTGCTGCGCGCATGCGTTTGCTGCTTGCTGGTTGGTGGTCCCGGTGTGTTGCAGGGATAACTCTCAACTGAAAGAAGTGTTGCTGCTGCTGCTTTGCCTATGCGGTAAAGAGTTACAAATTGCTCGCTATCTTTATGAACATGCGCACAGCCAGCGAGTTGTGGTAAAAATTTTGACTCTATCGACAGAGCACACACACCCTCCATTTGCGTTAAGTGTGGAGTAGTGTCGCTTTTATAGTTTTATAGATATGAATAGGTAAGCAGTTTTTATAGTCCATAGTTTATTTATGGCTCATAACTTGGAATGATGTCGTTTATTTCTGTTTTTTTTTTTTCTCGATCAAGAAAAATTATGTTGCTGATAACTTCGGTTTAGACATTAATTTTCAAGTAGATATAAGAAAAGTATTAAAAAATAGGTGTAAATGGCAACGCATTATACGTTCCATGCAGTAAACAATCACTACCGATAATTCTAAAATTATCGAGAAAGTCATTTAAAATTAAAATTTATGGAATTTCGTCGATAAATATTTTAAAATATAGAAAAGACCAAAATCATTTATAAATCTTTCACACACTTATAACATTTATTATCAACCAACAGCAGCCTTTTTCATAAGAATTTTTTTTTGATATTTTTAAAAAATATATATGAGCTTTCAGGGTTGCCATATTTTGTTGTTGTAGGAAATCTTACTTTTTTTGACTAAGCTAAAATTTTCGACGGCAACCGAATCGATATAATATATCTTATCATAATATATCATATCATATATCATATTATGATATAAGCAAAACTTTCAAAAAAACCAGGTGGTAACACCGAAAGTTTTTGTACAATTTAAAATACAGTCGACGTCCAATAATACGAATTATATAATGTCAGGCCTATTCGTAAAATCGAAATATTCGTATTAACGCAACGAAATTTTGTTCCTTTTTTCTTTTATATTGGGACATATCGTCGGTTTAGAGATAAAACTCATTAACTCGAATATTTTATTTGAGAGAAAACATCAGTTTACTAAAAAAATTCTATGAAAAATAGGAAATTTATAAATTTTTCTTCTGAGTAATATGGGAGGGAAACAGAAAACATAATATTTTGATATAAAACAAAAAAATATAGAATCGAGCATACATACATGTTTAGCTCAATTTCCAAAAAAACAAAAATGAGTTTTGCCACCAAAAGATGAAATTTGAAGCAAAATACTCCAATTGTACCAGTTAAAAAAGCATGATATAACCGATTTGGCCTAAATTAAACATTGTTGTAATACCGATGCCTAGCATTTTAAATATGCAAGGATTTTGTTCTGGTATTATTTGTTGTAAAAATACAAGGTAACGAAATTTGCGATTTTTGTGAATTTCTTAGAAAGACTGCTTTTTAAAAACTCAAACTTTTTTTTTTAGATTTTTCGAAACATTTTATAATTTTTGAACAATTTTTCTAAGCCCAAATATTAAGAAAAAACATTTCAAAACGTTTTAAAAATTCTGAAAAAACTTTCACGTATTCTTTCATGCATTCTTAACATTTAATGTTTAGCAAAAAAGCAAAGCCTACTAAGAAAAAAATCTCATTCGTATTATCGAACCGTAAAATTTACCGCTGTTCGTATTATAGAATCACACGTGGAAGAAATATTGCATTCGTATTATTGGACATTCGTAATACGGAGCATTCGTATTACTGGACGTCGACTGTAAGTTTATCTGAGCGTTTCTGAAACCAAAAATTTCAATTTAGTCAAAAAAAAAAAAAATTTATTTTATTTAATTGAACTTTTAGTCATATATTTGCAAAGATCGATTTACATATAAATCTATGAATGCATTTTTCTAACACATAATTATGACAAATCAAGGAACGGATTAAAAACACTGCTATAGTGACATATGTTTCGTCTTTCGCCACAAAGACTCATCAGACTATTTTTGTTGTAATTATAATTATATTTATTTTACTAAATTAATTATAATTGAAAAATTGCAAGTTTGAAAACTTTTTGTGTTTTTGGTCTGGTCTGATTTGTCATAATTATGTGTTAGAAAAATGCATTGATAGATTTATATGTAAATCGATCTTTGCAAATATATGACTAAAAGTTCAATTAAATAAAATAAATTTTCAATATAAAATGTCATTAAGTAACACACTTAAAAAATTCTTAAAAAAAAAAAAATTTTAAAAATTTTCGAAAATAACCAGATGGCAACCCTAAAAATTTATGTTGGAGCGTCGCACTGTGGTCAGTAATGCTATCTTAGCTGGTTATAACTCTTTCCAGAAACAATTTTTTTAAAAATCAGAATGGCGGATCCAAAATGGCGGACAATTTTCTTAAAAATTGATTATATCACGATAAGATTGTGGCTATGGGGGTTTTTGAGGTCGCTGATTTTGAACTTGGTATCATCTTTTTTGTAAACAAGAATACAGAAATGACGCTGAAGAACAACTCATCATTGTCCAAAAAACGATGTGAAGGGGCTGGCTGATATATGCATAAAACCTTCAGAGTACCTCATTTTACACACTTAAATTATCGAGTCGTTGTAACTCCATAAGACTTTTTAGTTCTAATCCACAGAGTGCGAAATTCGAAAATTTGGGAAATGAAATTTCTGATTTTTTGTGATGATCCGGTTATACTTTTTATATTAAAAAGATCTAACATATAAGTACGCAAATCTTCAGAAAATAAGTCCAGTTATTCTCACCATAAGTTTCAGGAAGTAAAACCATTTAGTTTTAAAGAAGGACTCATTTAAACTTTCACATATTTGAAGAGATTTTTGGAAAAAACTATAATTTTCTGAATTCATCAAGTTTAAGACGCGAAAACTTAGAAATGCTATTATTTCTTGGTACTTTGGTACTTGATATATGTTATCTAGATATTTTGCTTTAAGTTTGTGCAAAAAAATTATTATTTTTGACTGAAAAATTTTGGGCTCTCTTATGAACCAATAAACAACAATGTCTCGTAAGAGAACCATTATCCCGGAGTTAATTTAAATTACTATACGGGAGAATGACAAAATGTTGCAAAAGCAGTCATATTACAATGATAATAGCAATTATCTTTAGAAAGATTGAAACTGCTGGATAGCCATTCTAATTGTTTATTGATTTAATTATATAGAGATAAAAGGATATGTACAGTAATATAAAATAACTTATAGGGAGAATGACACACTAACACTCACTATCAAAAACCAAAACTGACTGGGCTAAAAAAGAACTGAGTCTCTTCACTTTCAGTTAAATTTTTACTCAATATTTAAAAAAAATTAACAGTTAGAATAAGAAAAGCTGAGCGAAGATAGTCTATGTATGTCAATTCAATATAAAAAGAAATTCATTTGAAGAGTTATTAGAAGCAGTAACTGAAATTTATATACAAACAATGTCGTATAAGTATTTTTTAGAAAAAAATGCAATATGCAAAACGGGCAAATTAAGTGTGGTTAAAAGGCGGTAAAAGATAGCAGGGAGAATGACTTTTTAAGACTTAATGTTATAATTTCATAATTAGAACTATTTTTTTTCGAAGCTATTTATATACAAGCTCTTGTACAGTATCTGCATCGAACAGTTAAAATATTAAATTTTAAATGTAAACATGGTTTTGAGCCCCGGGATATTGAATGATATGTATTGTATATATGTTGGGAGAATCACTCATATCTCAACTATCATTCCCATAGGGCACATTAATCTGTTGCAAATGAAAAATAACTAATTTCCCCATAACTCAGTTTTCACTAACGACCATTGCGCAGAAGCGTAAATATGCCATAATCACATGGTGATTACAATGCGCACATACCTTTAGCTTACCTACTGCTTACCACTAATGCGACAATAACTGACTACCTACCTACATACGTGAGGAAAGACAAAAAAAAAATTGGTTCAAAATTCCCTGGACTGAAAAATAACACCTGATAAATGGAAACCAAAGTGGTGCGCATTCTCACGCAGAAGAAGAGGGAAAAACCTTTTTAACGAGCACATTTTCACCGGCAATAAACAGGTACATTTCATACTTAGGTATGTGATTGTATACATATGTAAGTATGTATGTAGCACAAGTACCGTTCATTTAAAGTAAATAACGATCGGATACCTAAAAATGTTAATTTCTCAACTTAAAGCTGCACGTCTGCTGTTTCGAAACCCAAACGGGCGATTAAGGGAAAAACAACAACAATAATTAAATATTTTTGCTATTTAGATTTGCTGTTGTTGTTGTATTTTGTTTTTGCAAAAGAACATATTTTATGATCGCATCGCATCTCATCGTAGTAACTGATCTTCCATTGATTACCCAAGTGGACATTGGATTATTACGGGCTGGCTGGTATCAATGTTGCAGCTGCAGCCGCAGCCACTTGCCGCTTTTATTGTCTTTGATTTTTATTGTTTCATCATCATCAGCATCGTCATCTTTAAGGCGAAAGAGACCTTCAGCTGTCTGTATTTACACTTGATAACAATAATGGGTATGTCAATTTTATGTATGTATATCCAAAAGGAAGTAGCTCATATGAGATGATTAATTTCAGTGCCATCATCAATTTATTTATTTATATGGATGAACATTTACTGTATGGAGTTTTTGGAATTTTTCTAGATCAATTTGTTGCGAAGCTATGACTTTTTGAATTTTTGCTGCCAAAAAATTTGTGGAAATTCAAGTCATTGTTTTATCGAGCGATAAAAAGTATGAGAGGAAACGCCCGTGCAATACATTTTTGGTTACACTGTAGCACTAAATTTCCATTGCAATCGAAATTCTGCATCCTAGTGTTACATAGCAATTGTTGCTATTCTAATGATCTCAGGCGAAATGTAAGATGCTATCGGCAACTTGTCATGATCACCAACCACTAAATGACGGCGGCTGTCATTGAGAAGTGTTGCTGCTTCAGCTCAAAGTACAAGTACCACTGCTGCGCTATTAAGCTCAGCTGTTGATAAATTTTTCTATCTCCCTCTCTTTCACTGATGTATCTTTTGTTTTCTGTTTATCTGCTATAACTGTCAAAGTCAGCAGCTACGGCAGCAGCAGCAACAACAATTTAATTTAACTGACCATACACAGCAGCACAGCAGCAGCAATTGTTATGTTGTTGGTCTGGTGTTATTGAAGCAATGCCGCCGTCGCTTAGCTTGAGCTGCTTCATTTGCATCAGCTGCACGCTCTTAAGCTGTCGATCATCTGTTATTGTTGCTTTCATTGTTATTGTTGCTGTTGTTCTCGTTGTTGCTGTTGTTGTTGTACGTTTTTCATTATTGGTGTTGTTTATGCGTTACCGATCAACGATCGCTAGTTCAATGCAAACAACATATAATTATCACTGTTGTTACTTTTTATTGTTGTTTTTGTTGCTGCTGTTGATTACCTATGCATTTAACGTTACTTTTTTTTATTTTGCATATGATGTTTTATTCAAAACACAGACACACAAGCAAATACATCGGTACATATATCAGTATATATGTATTGTATTTTGATATGAACATAATCAGCCTCTTTTACAATTCACAACAATTTCGCAGTTCCTTGATGATCGTAGGGTCTTTCTGTTTTTTTTTTTTTTGTTGTTTTTGGATACCACTGACATTCCAGTTACTTTTATCATTACTTTAGTTACACTTGAAGAAATATACACTAAATTTCTTCAAATTTATAAGCAAAACATTGATTGTATTTTTGCCGACTTTTAAAAAGGTGTTAATTCCGCTCAAAATTCATTTCCATGTGAAATTGATTTTGGAAATAGGGCGCAACCAATTGAATAATATACTTCAAAACGATATTCTGACAGATTCATTATACTTAAAGTTTATGTATATTGTATGGTGCAGTATAGGTGTAAAGAAGGCAATAGAAGACGTCCCCGATAACTTAGGTATTTCAGACCCCCGCTGATTCTCCACATTCCATACACTTACCATCTAAAGAAAGCGCTACAAAGGAATTACGTATCCACTACCATCATTTTATATATTTTTTTTTACAAATTTTTGAACATTTTTTGGTAAAATTTGGTAAAAGCCATTGCCTCCCAGTTGGGGAGCTGGTGGCAGGAAAAAATTATGTGAGAATATTATTCGGCAGAAGATGATAATTTGTGAAGATTGGAGTAAATCAACCATTTCTGCCAATTATTTGTTGCTGATTTTCAAAATGACGGCTCTTCAAACATGTAATCCATGTGGTTTCAATTACTTTTCATTGAGGGGGATTTTTGTTGAAAATTGTGAGTCACACGATGAAAAGTATCAGAATCTTTTTTGTGGAGAATTACATGTTCTACAAATAATATTGATTAGTATTTACGAAAAGGTTACTTTTTCGGAAATATTCGATAAAGTCGAATTTTTGGACTTTTTGCAGTTTTTTAAGAATATTTCCTAAACGGTTACTTTTTCGTTAATGCAAATCAACATTATTTGTAGAGCCTGTAGGACATATGGTAGCATTTTTTCTCAATTTCAAAATCACCGCGATATCAGGATTTTAATCACATTTCGCAATTGCTAACAGCTCCTTAAGTACGTGTAGCATACTGACGGCGTACGTCTTTTATGGTCGAAACCTTTGAACATTTTTTTGTCGTAAACCTAATATTTACAACAACTTTTTGTAGTGTATGCCCACAAATCTTAACATATTTTTTCTCAATCTTTTTCCATAACCATTCAGTTGTCAATTTTCTTGTGAGTTTTCCCATTCCATTGTTAGGTTCCCTTGTGTTGTGTCTTTGCTGTTTTTGCTTTTCTTACTTGGGTGGCTTTTTTCGAATTCACATTGTTAGCTTGTTTGGTTTTGCTGTCTTGGTAGTGATCCTGTGATCGTTTGTATTTGATAATTGTTGTCATAATGTTGTTGACAATTGTTGTCGACTATTTGTGCGCAATTAGCGTTGTTAAGTTGAGTGGCAACTCGATTATGTCAATGAATTTTAGTTTGGTGGCATGACTGTCTGTATGCATAGGTATGTAGTTTATGATGGAGGTAATTTAAATAGCGGTGTATTTTTGTATGCACATAAGTGTATTTTTTTTTTTTATTTAAGTGAAAGGTTTGAACTTTTGCTTGTTTCCATGTTTATTAATAATACTGCATCTGTACCATCTATATGAAATTGCTTACATTAAAACCCTATGTAACGCTGTTTTGCAAAATATACAAAACCAATTTTTATAATTTTTTTTTTTTAAACATTCTATGTGTGCTCAGGAACAAATTTGCATTTGCGTCGCTACTGCTTATGCTGCTTTATGAGTTATGTGTTGTTGTTATCTTTTCTGTCTCTTTGATTTCTTGTTTTTTTTACTTTTGAAGAAAGAATATAGAATTTGAAGTTTTCTCAATATTTTCAATATTCATTTTTGGACTTATGGGCATTTCTCAGAAACTTTTTACCTATAGTTGTCGTCAAGTTTTGATGTCAAGCACGTAAGATGCATTTAATTCAAATAGTAATGATTTTTTGTGAATTTTTTGTGAATGCACTTGTTTGAACAATAGGTGCGCGGGCCAATATTCATAAAAAATCATTACTAAATATTTGAATTATAGCATCTTACGTGTTTGACATCAAAACTTGACTACAACTATTGGTTAAAATTTTCTGAGAAATGCCCTTGTACCGATTTTTTTCAATATTTTTTGATACTTTTGGACTTTTTCTGATATTTTGTATGTTTTTCGATATACTTGGACTTTGACCGATTACTTTGATGTATTTCAATATTTTTCGAAACTTTTGAAGTTTTTTCGACACATTGGATGTTCTTCGATATATTTGGACCTATACCGATTTCTTCAATGTTTTCCAATACTTTTGGACTTTTACCGATATATAGGATGTTTTTAGACATTTTTCGACTTTTTCCGATTTCTTCGATGTTTTCCAATACTTTTGGACACTAAAATCGGATGTTTTTCGACATTTTTGGATCTTAACCGATATTTTAGATGTTTTTCCATATTTTTGATAAGTACCTTTGGACTTTTACCAATATTTTGACTATTTTTGGACTTTTACCTATATTTTAGATGTTTTTCGATACATTTGGATTGCTACCGATTTCTTCGATGTATTTTGATACTTTTGGAACTATACCGATATTTTGGATGTTTTTCGATACACTTGATGTATTTCGATATTTTTCAATACCTTTGGATTTTTACCGATATATTAGCAGTTTTTCGATTTTTTTCGACATTTGCCGGATTATTCAATGTTTTGCAATTCGACACTTTTGGACTTTTACTGGAGAAATCAGTGTATTTTAATATTTTACGAAACATTTGAACTTTATCCGATATGTTAGATGTGATAATTTTATGAAAATAAATAAAATAAATATATTGGATCATCTGTTGGTGGCACATTATTTTAGAAAATAATATGCGGTAATAGCTTTCTCAGTGCATTCTAGCTTTTTATCAAAGCCCGAGCAACGCCGGGTAAAACAGCTAGTCTTACATAAGATTTACTTGGCAAATGTAGGGAATACGAAAAACTTTTCGAGTACTTGGAAGGGTTTGAACAGTATTTAAGTATTGTTTTAAAAGGCGATATACTAAGATAAGTGTAAGTAAGATGGCCAAGTGTTGACGGACATATCGTCGTCTGAGTTCTCTTTTGCCCCATACGCATATTTGTTAAAAAAACAAAAGCAAATAACTTGTGTTTGTGTCGACACAAGTTATGTGATTTTGCTTTTTTATCGAATATGCGTATGGGGCAAAAGAGAACTCTGGCGACGATATATAGACCAAGAGAAGTTTCAGTAGGTAACTTCGAAAATACTTACTCTCATGGTTTTTCCACAGTTTGTCGAGAATGTATTCCCCTTTTTCCAAATTAAATAAAAAAAGACATTAATTTTTGTATATTCAATAAAGAATTGTATGTTTTATTATTTTTTTTTTCCAACTTTTGGTTTTTTTTTTTTAAATATTTTCATTTGCTTGCATAGTTTAAATTTTAAGTTTTTTTCTTTTTTCAATTGTTAAATCAATACATACAGAAGAGACATTAAAGATATTTTCAAAAAGGATGCTTAATTTGAAAAAAAGGACAAAAATTATACAAATAAAATATGAGAAGAAAAAAATTGGTAATAATTCTATACATTTTGTACAAAGTATGCTACAGATCACAGAACATATTTTTTTATGTTTTTCTATATTAAATTTTATTTTACTTTTTAGAAAAAAACATAAATTTTTTGCGGTGTTTTTTTTTTTACAGTAGCAGTGATGACATTGAGGCGCTTACTTTTGTGCTTTGATCTTTTGTCACACGAGAACTTTTTTGTTTGCATGCGTGCGCATAAGCTCTGCTTACCGTTTGTTCTATAAAACTGCGCAGCTGGCTTGCTTGCATCGCAAAGCTTTTTCTGAGCTTTCGCACATATGCTCGCACTTACTGTTTTGAGCAAAAGTCATCACTGTCTTATTTGTATTACACTTTAAAATATGTTATATTGAGAACTTAATAATTATGCATAGTTAAGGTTTAAATTTTATTCATAAATTTTTTCTTTTTAATATTTAAGTGTAAATTTAAAATTAGAAAACAAAAATAAAAGAACACAAAAAGCAACAAAGTTTTTTAAATTTTTTTTTTTTTTTCAAATAGTTTGCAAGTTAAATTAATTTTTTAAAAATTATAGGATGCAAAAAAAAAAATTTAAATGTTTACAGCTATAAATTGTTTTTTTTTTTTTTTTTGTAAGTTTACTGCATTGTTATTTAAGTTAAACTTTAAAATAAATAGTTAAATGAATTTAAAAAAGTTTTTTGTTTATTTTCATTATTAAAGTTTATTGTTAAAATTAATAGGAAATTATTTTTAAAGTTGGTTGTGAGATGTTTTCTTTTTACATTTTGCAAAGCAAAAGTCGCGCTATTCAAAATTAAAAAAAAAAAAATTATATAATTTTTATTTTTTTTTTATTCTTTAAAAATAAAGTTTAAAGCTATGCCAAGTTTGTTGTTGTTATTACTATGCAATTTATTTATTTGCATTTTGCATTTGCAATAATAAAAAAAAAAATTATTATTATTATTAATAATAGAAATTAATCAATTAATTTGTTGTTGTTATTGTAATAATGCTAATGAATTAAACGCTTAATTTAGTGAAAATTAATTATAAGTTTTTTGCACAAATATATTTAGACAAGTATGTGTGTATGTGTATAATTAAATGTTTATCATTATTATTAAAGTTAGTAGTTTATATATTTTGCTGCTTTCTTTTTGCTTCCATATGTGTTTGTTGGTTGGTTGTTTGATATCTTGAATGCATCATAATGCGTTAAAATGCTTAGACTGATTGATTGGTTTTTGTATTGAACTTGTTGTAAACACTTTGTTTTTTCAATGAGTTGTCATATTATTATTGATTTTGAATGATTATAATATTGTTTTTGTAGAATTTACTACAATTTCTACATATATTCATATAGAAGCGCGAGATCTGCAAGACTTGAGTTTGACTTTATGATATTTGTTTAATTTTTTAACAAGAATTTTGCCTGCTATTGCTGTCTTTTTCTGCTGACGTCTGTAATGATATTGAAAAAAAAAAAAGAAAGAGAAAGCATTAAAATTTTGTATTTAATTAAAAAAAAATATATCTATAATAATAATAGTGCATAAATATTTATATTTTTTTACAAAAACGCCCTTGACAGTTTAAAGTTACCTATGCAAATTAAACTGCAAAAAACTTAAGGTTAAGTTTTGCTGGTTAAAGGTTAAACCTTGGTGGCTGTGATAGAATACACAAATAAATGTATACTTGCATTTTCATAAGTTTTGTATTTATACAAAGTTTCAAGTTCATTAAAAAACAAAATAATTGTGAAGCACTTATATGCTCTGTAAGGTGAATATAAAGTCAATGAAAATGTCAAAAAAGTAAAAAAAGAAAAACTCAAAAAAGTGCTTTAATTAATATTAAAATATAAATATAAATAATATTACAAATATAATAAAAAACATTTAGAAACATTTTTGAGTACTGAAATTCAAGGTATTCAAACTCTTTTTGAGCATATCGTCAAACTCTATAGAACAACAAATTAACACAATTTCCTGGCAATTGGTCAATCTTACGTCCATAATAATTTGCTCGTAAATATAATGGTTTAGTCATTTAATAAAATATTCGGTAAAGAGAAAAAATTAAAGGAGTTAATCATAAACAATTTATTGGCCCTATGCTCCTCTTAGGAGTTAAAGGAGAGTACATACATACATACAATCATAAACATTTTGAGCCATTTTTCATATAAAAGTTGTTCACCAAGTTGCAATTCTGGTCTAAGTGTGTCTTCAAATATCGTTTACTGGGGCTTTTGAGTTATTTTAAAGTGATTTTTAAGCCAACACCTTCCAAGCAAATACGAGTACTTTGAAATTCAACTAAACGGTTTTTGGGACTACAATTTAAGTAAAAATATCAAAGCGTAGTTCTTTTCTGACAGTCTATCTGCCAAAATATCATATTTAACTTTTGAGTGACTTTTTCACATAAAGATGCAACAAAAGTATCGGTGCCATATTTAATGGTCAATATTTTTTCAAGTTTTATTGAATTTTTGATGTGGTGTAGCTATTTCGATTCTTACAATTCTAAAGAGCGTGAAGTTTAATTCCATACCGAACAAAGCATAGACACAAACTATATGACTTAACAGAACGTTAACAGAGAAATGTCAACTTGACGCTAGAGGAGCTTTCAAGACAGATCGCTGGTATATTTCCATATAGTAAGAGTGCAATTAAAACAGTTAGAGCTATTAGAACATACAACATAGTATTATACCATTAGTATACAACTTCATTAAAATATATTTTTCTAAATACTGTGAATTTGACTCATGAAAATAATGATTATTTAAGCAAAAAATGGAACATGTTCACGCGGCCCCTAACAACTCCACAAAGAGAGTGCACGGATCAAACTAGGTGGATTCCATAGATTATGAAATGGTGTTGAAAACTTCTCTTTCCTAAGGTCCGAATTTATCCCTCAGAAAAGTGGACCTTTAATACTGAAAACCCAACATGGTCACCTGGTCAGATGGTCACTACACAAGGAGAGTGCACAAATCAAACTAAGTGGATTCCAATGCAAAATTATGTTTATGATTTAAGGCGTTTTTGCGCTCATCGCTTTGTTGAAAAGATTGGATCCTCAAACATATGTATATACACTTTATTTCAACTTCCAATTCCGATCACAAAATGTGGTTTAGCAATATGTATATTCTGTTTGAAGCGTTGCGTGCAAGAAGAGCATAGTGCGACTTAGAGCGTTATTGCATAAATCAGTTCGCGGTAGGTAAAACGGTTTTTACTCAAAACCAAGATGCGATAAAAGTACATATAGCAAAAAATGCTTAGAATTGTTCAAAGAATACGTGTGAATTTTTTAAAAATTTTTTTGGAACATTCTATAAATTTTCAAAAATTGGTTAAAAAAAATTAATGTTTGTATGTTCCTTATAGACTCCCATATAGGTTTTTGGGTACGGCGCGTGTTTCTGCGTCAAGGGTACCCCCTATGATGCCGGAACAACGTTTTTTTTTTCTTTTTTTTACTTGTTTTATGACTTTTTACAACATTTTAGTTGAATAAAGGTTTTTTCACCCAAAGGTCCTCTCTTGGATAATTCCTTATTATCGTGTTTCCAAAAAAATCATATCATATCGCGGAAAATATTTAACGGACGTGGATGAGATTTGGGATATATATTAAGAGTTTCGGCACAAATAATGTTCAAGGGAAAAATGCGTGGTACCACACCCTTAAGAAAATGTTAAATCTCTAAAACTACTTAACACACATACTTAGATGAGACAATTAACATTCTTTGATATAATTTAATTAGAGATGCCCCGCCCTTTTTACAAGAGAAGGTTTAGCAACGCTCATCGGGAAATGCTAGTCAAATATTAAACAAAGTTTAAAATGATATATATGACATTTTGAGCAGGCAATGATTTTCTGTAAGATAGCATGAACTTAAACTTTAAGCAATTTTATGAACTTCAACAATTTTCTAACAACAGTTTTTTTCAACGATTATTTCTTTTATATTTTACTTAAATTTGCAATAATTTCTTTCTGTTTTTTTAAAAGAATTAAAAAGATTTTTTTTGTTCAAAGCAAAATTTTGGGCCAATTGTTCTGTCAAGCTTAACTGAAATAAATTTCAAAAAACCGTTTAAGAAAAAAACACATTTTTGTTCGAAATATTTTTGAAAATTCTCAACGCCATTCCATTTATTGCATGAGTACATTGAGCATCAGCAATGGAACGCTCAAGACGACGACGACGACAACGAACTTCAGCAACATTTCGCGGGCAATTGATTTTATTTTAATCAAAGCAAAAGCAACCACAGCAACAACAGCAACAAGGGAAACAATACGCTTCGCTGAACAAAATAAAGTATTGTTAATGATAAAAACCAAAAATAAAAGAAAAAAAATTGTATAAAATAAAATAGAAATTTAATTTTAAAAATATTCGTATACGAATAAAACAACAACAGTAACAAGAGCAGCAACAGCAGCAATGGCAACGGCAACGATCGCGCTAGTGCGATCATTGAACACGTGCAAAGATTCTCCGCGCTATTTAAAACAGCAAAAAGAGAGCAACAACAACAACAGCGGCAGCAGCAATAAATGACTTTCTACACACAGTAGCAGCAGCAGCAAAGCAAAGCAATCAGTTGTGCATTTAGAAATTTGTTTTGAATAACAGCAATGGCCAGGGGGGCGCGATACAAAGAAAATTCACTTTTGCTGCGCTGTTTGCAGTAATTTATATATGTATGAAATGTAGATATGTACGTAAAAATTTCTATATAATATATAGAGTAAAAACTAAAAGTGATTGCGTTGCATTGATCACTTTTTTTTGCGCTGCTGTGGACCATTTAAATTTATTTTCTTGAAAAAAAAAAGAAATAAAAAAATTTTTTTTTTGTTTTTTTCTTTCCTCGAAAATATTATTGTTTCTAAAATATTTTACTAAAAATTTTTCGCTTGTTTGGTTTTGTCACCAAATTGCTGCTGCTGCTGGTGTTGCTGATAACACAGTGCTCTGGCAATATGCGCCTTCTTCTAATTTTAGTTTACAAGATATGAAACAGCTGCGCGTTGTTTTTCTTAAAAAAATGTGCTCAACATTGGGTATGACTATAATGACCCCACCGAGTGTGCAGTGATTATATGTTAGCGCTGATGCTGTAGCTGCTGGTTTGTTTGATTATGAAAATTTTATAAAAAATATTTTCATAACACCAAAATATACAGAATTTGGACAGTGACTCAAAAAATTAAAAAAAAAACTAATAGTAATTTGAAAGTTTATAATACAAAACTTTCACCCAGCTTTCAGGCTTCACAAATTAAGCAAAGCAAAATAAATAAATTAATCAAAAACCTCCGTTGAAATGGCAAAATTTTTTGATGACCAACAACTTTTATTGCTATTGTCTGTTATTATGATGATGATGATAATGAAGATGATGGCACCACCATCGAATCATCGTAACAAAGGAAAGCTTTCAAAATTTTATATAAGCTGGAAAGTAGAAGAAAAACATTCAAAATCAAAATTTTTGCTGCTGACGACAGCATTTGACGTTTCGAATTCAGCGCATCTTAAAGTAGGGTTACCAACTGTTCCGGATTTTGCGAAACAGCCCTGGATAGAAAATAGACCATAGATTATGGACCATAGACTATTAAGGAAAGATCATAGACCATAAAGGATAGATCATAGACCATAGACTATTAAGAACAGATCATAGACCATGATTATGAACCATAGACTATTAAGGACAGATCACAGACCATAGATCATGAACCATTGACAATTAAGGACAGATCACAGACCATAGATTATGAACCATAGACTATTAATGAAAGATCATAGACCATAAAGGACAGATCTAAGATCATAGACCATTAATGACAGATCATAGTTTGTGAACCATGGACTATTAAGGACAGATCATAGACTATAGATTATGAACCATAGAATATTAAGGAAATATCATAGACCATAGATTATGAACCGTAGACTATTAAGGACAGACCAGAGACCAAAGATAATGAACCATAGACTATTAAGAACAGATCATAGACCATAGATTATGAACCATAGACTATTAAGAACAGATCACAGACTATAAATTATGAACCGTGGACTATAAAGGACAGATCATAGACCATATACCATAAACGATAGATCAAAGTTCATAGATTATGAATCATAGACTATCAAGGACACATCCCAGACCATAGATTATGAACTATAGACTATTAAGGACAAATCATAGACCAAAGGTTATGAACCATAGACTATTAAGGACAGATCATAGGCCATACATTATAGAACATATACCATAAAGGGCAGATCATATATTATGAACCGTAAACCATAAAGGGAAATTCATAAACTATTTATAAAATATGGATCATAGAACATAAAGAATAGATTATAGAACATATATTATGGACTTTTACTTTGGGACAGATCATAGACTATAAAGGGCAGTTCATTGACCAAAGATTATGTACGTACAATAGACCATTTGTTATTAACCATAGACCATAACGAACTGATCATAGATCATACATATATTATGGAACATAAGCCCTAAAGGACAGATCATAGACCATAAATAACTGATTGCAGACCATATATTATGAACTATTATATTGAACTATATATATTGCTTTTGCCCCACTTGTATAAAATTCTTCTTTTCTAGTCCCGTATTAGAAAAATATTTGCTTTGACTGTGACATCTACAGCTACAACTAATTGGAAAGGCATAATAGCTAAAAAATCGAAACAAAAAAGCTGCTAGACAAATGTACTTGTACAGTAAAAGTAAAAAAAAAAAAAACAAAGTCAAATGGAGACGTCCCCAAACGTAACAAATTTGCTTTAGACTTAAATGTAGGTTTTAAAACATTTTTTTTTTTTCGCTATATACATATGTACGCATTAATAGGCATGTGTTTATATGACTATGTAAATTTCGTTTTTTTTTTTTTTTTTTTTTTTTTGTAGCGCTAACTGTGCATGTATTTGTATGTGAAACAAATTTAAGTATCTGCAGGTGTTCATTTAAACATCACACATCAAACAACAACAATAAAAATCCGCATATACAAAAAACAAAAAAAAAATAATGCGAACACAAAAACAACAAAAAATGTGGAAAGAGAAAAAAAACTTGAAATAAATTAACAAAATAAAACAATTTCACAAACATACAAAAATATATAGAAAAATTTAGACTGTCTACAACAGACAGAACAAAAACAACGCTGAAACTGAAATAAAAAAATAAAAATTATCATCAACAATAGAATTGTGACATCTTCAACAACAACATTATCACTCACGGCGGTGGCGCATATTGCTCAAAATTGTTTAGTTTATTGGAAAATTTGCGATTCTTTAATGTCGTATGATGACTTGTACTCTTTTAGTACTGAAAATGGTTTTGCGCTCTTATATTCTCATCAAGAAGTCATGACCCCATTTCTTCGTAAGTTTTTTTTTCCTCGAATAAAGAATCAGTATAGCTTACATTCGAGAAACGATTTGAAAAATAAAACTGATGTTCTGTACTACACACTAAGAAATGAGTTTACTTTTCTTACTTTCCATTCCCCCTAGTATTGATTTTAAACTTTTTTGGTATTAAATTCCGATTTTTTTTCCAAAAAAGTTGGAAATTTATACCAGAAAAGTATAAAATTTATTCCAAAATAGTTTAAAATTAATAGGCATTGTTCTACATAAATACTTTTTGGTTTTATACTTAAACTAAAATTTTTGCTGTGTAGTAATATGTAGTGTTTGTTCGAAATGTAACATTTTCATTTTGCTTTCTCCCACTAACAACATATATATCCTGGAAATGACAAAAAAAAAACAACATTTATGTTTAAAAATCGGCGTTTAAAACATTCTCGTACAAAAATATTGAATAGAATCAGATAAAAATTTATCATTCATCAAAACGAAACATTTCCATTTAAATAAAATATAACTATATGAAGGATTTGCATAGCATTTTTAATAATATGGAACATCTCCAACAAAGATTTTTAATTTTTTTAGACCAGAAATACCAAATAACTCAAAACTCGGGAAAACTGGCTTAGTACTTTTCACATGTATAGGGACGATGTCTATAAATCTGATTTTGTAATGTTGCTTACGCTTTTGCCTTTAATTAAAGCTATACGTATAAATCTGGAAAATCCGTTTGGTAGTTTTTTTTTATAAGCAAAACTGTAACACTGAGGTTAGCGGAAAATGTATTTATAAATAAAAATATATTAGTCCTACGAATTCCATAGAGCTTACATTTTTGCTTATAAACCAAAAACTACCAAATGGATTTTCAAGTTCTATAGCCTAAATTAAAGGTAAAGCCATAAGCAATATTTCAAAATCAGAATTATAGATATTTCAGAAAGTTTTAGATGATTTTTTTCCATAATATCTCAGAATTTTATATAAAATGAGACTAAAATTTTTGTTGGCATAAAATGAAAAAAAAAAAAAAAAAATATTACTAATACACAAATTCGGAAAAATATGTATCTTTTCACTTTCTATAACCTAACCGAAAAACACTATGAGACCCCAGGGAATAAACGATTTTTTTTTTTTATTTTGTAGCACTGAAAAAATAATTATAATAAATAATAAAAGGTCTCAAAAATGTATGCCAACTAAATACATATATGTAGAAGATTTCGCAACACTATTTCTCATGTGTCCCACATATTAACAATTATAATTTTGATGTCAAATTCAAAGTTGAACCCTTTTGTACTAAGTAGGTATATACAAATGTACATATATAGCAAACACAAAAATTCATATGAATTGAAAATTTTTGTTTTTTATTTTAAACTTTTTTTTAGGTTTATTACCATAATGTGTTAATATATTATTATATGGCTTTGTTTTAACCTGCTTTAACTCTTTTTTTGCTTAAAAGCGGTTTTAGCCGGTGGCTACTTTTTTATCTTATCAAAACAAAAGGAGATCTTCTCTACATATATTTGGATGTTTTTGTCTAAAATGCAAACCGGTTGATTTATTTTTTTGGGGAAAAACCATGATATTAAGTTATCACAAGACCGGATTTTGTTTTTTTGATTTAATATTTATGTCGCAATTCTAATGAGTAAGTTTGATATGAAAACATATGTACATTAGTATTTACGTATGTGCTCAGAAGCGGAACTTTAGTATATCGTTGAAAAAATGCCGTTCTTTTGAAATTAGATACTTCACATGATCAATGTTAGATTTAGAGCTATAAATCGCAGATCAGTTTTATGGGGATTTATAATAAAATATGCAAATAGACATTTAAATCCAATTGATAGAATTTTAAAAAGAGACTTTTCAGACGAAGATTTACAACTTTTATTAAAAAAAAACTTCAACAAAATTTATACGAATTTCAAAATTTTAGAAAAGACTTAAGCTACGAACTTCTTTGGGCTAAAACATAAAATTGCTTTTAATCTTTTCCCACATTCCGAACTTTGTACAAAGTTATGGCCGTAAAATGAACTTTAATAGCAATTCACGAAATAAAATTTCTTAATTTAAAAAAAGACCTAAGACAAGAACAGCAAGGAAAACAGAATAACTTAATTTTCTAAGTTTGAGGAAAGTCTCTACTAAAAAACTATTATGTTAGCTTCAAGTACTCTCCTTTATATAAATCAGATAATAATTTCTTTTATAAAATTTTCATTTTAAGGGGAGAGTGAAATTTCCGGTAATGAACTTATGATGATGTACTTAAACGAGTAATTTCTACAATTTTCAAAAGACTTTGAAAATAAACTTTTGTACAATACGAACTAAAAATTTTAGGAAAATTCACTAAACATAACAACCCTTAAACCACGCTGAAAACGTTTTAGCAAACAAATTCTTGTGGGCAAAAAAGTGTATGAAGAGTGAAATATGGATCCTCAGCCTAAGTACTTTATTCTCAAAGATTTTTCTTAACGATTTGCATATCAAGCTTACTTGAACTAATTGAGAGCACGCTCAATGATGTTTCAATTCAAGTTCAACTTACCGTTTGAGAGTTTTGCAACACAATTTGCTGTTGCTGCTGATGATGAAGCAGTTGCTGCTGTTGCAATTGCTGGACACCAGTATATGCTGCGACAACAGCTGCTGATGATGCTGACGCTGATACTGGCAGGATGGTATTTGGAGCTTGACGATCAACCAATGGTTGTCGTTGTTGTATAGCGGGACTAGATGAAGATTGTGCTTGTTGCGATTGCTGGCTATAATATTGCGATTGCTGTGCCTCGGCAGCTAAACGTTGTGACAATGCATCTTCATTGTTATTGGCGCTAAGATCTTGTGATTCATCATCTGCTGCATCTACGTCATCAGCATCGGCATCATCATCATCAGCATCCAACATGGAAATATTTTGTGAGGTGGCAAAGTTTAACGCACTGGCAGCATCAAAGTTACCAATCTCTGGATGCGTTTCCAGTTCACTTTGTAAATCGCAAATGTAATCGATCACATGCTGAATGATCTCCAATTTGGAGAGTTTGCGGTTTTTCGGCATAAATGGTACTAAATCTTTTAATTTCGATAGGTACATTTTCATTTCAGCATTTTCACGCTGCGGATGCTGATGACGCGTTATGGCGCGACCGTTTGGATTTATAGCGGGCATTTGTGCACCGGTTTGACAAACGGCGGTAAGAGATTTCATTTTTTTAATGATGGCTTTGCGCTCGTCAAGAAGAATTTTGGCGGCTTTTTACTCCAACAATGGGACCGTATGAGAAGAATGCGAGGTTTTCGTTTTGAGGAAAAGTGAAAAAATTTAAATTTTTTTCCACTTTTTATTTTGGTTTTTTGTTTCAAAAAAATTTTTTTTTCTTTTGAATGAGAACACTTTGCTTTATATTTGCAACACTTTTTTTTTTTGGTTTTTTGATGAAGAATTTCTTGTTTTATTTTGCTTCTGAGTATCTGCGGGAACACACTTTAATCCAAAAGATTGTATCTTTTTTAGTATTTTTCACGTACCGTAATCCGTATAATGCGCGTTGCGATTTTTATTATTTAAATTTTCGACTGCTCTTTGAATTTTTGTTACAAAAGAGATTTATTTACTTTTTTTCAACGTTTCGCAAAGACTTTGAATATTTTTCTCGAGATTTGCTGTTCTGAACACTTTGAGTAGCGCACACGAAATGAGTTTGCCTCGCTCAGAGCATGCGTTTTTATAGTGGCGCAACAAAACTCCGCCTATCGGTGAGTAAATGAAACGTTCAATTGAGCGGAGAGTGCGAGTGTTTCGTGTAGACTTGCACTCAGCGGGGCGACCGCAATGACGAATGTAAACAAAATTAACGAATCAGCACTGCAGCTGCAGCAAATATTTCACTATAGCTAATGTAGACTTTATAGATTTTGGAGAACTTTTAAATGAAGTGTAGACTTTTTTTGTGAAGATTTTTGTCAGGAGAAATGTGAAATGAGAATTTTATAAAAATAAATTTGAAGCTCATCTTATAATTTTGTTCTTCTGCAGACAGGTGTAGAGTTACAAGGGAATGGGAAAGGTAGTAAGAACAATTCCAGCAGCTATAATTTTTATGGTAGCTTTGATGTTGCCGATAAACTGCGCAAAGATTTCATAACCTTTTTGCAAAGTTCTTAAAGAAGTCGTTGACTTGATAAAGGTGATAGCTTCGAAAAAGTCTTTTCTTACTCAATACGGTGAAAAGTTGTATAATTGCTTTGAGAGCTGAGCTACTAAAGTATGGTCTTGTGCACTTATGACAAAACTGATATACTATTGAGCACAGTTCTTATTAACGATTAACGCTTTGTGGAGTTTTATAATGTAAGTCTTCCAAACTCAAATTGTGTAGAGATATTTTCTCCACAAATATTTTACGAAGTTTCTGAAGGAGAAAATGTAACGCAGCTTACTATTCAAGACAAATTTCAAAGCAAAGTTTCATACATTTGACGACTTTGTGAGAGTTTTGGAAAGAAAGAGGGAGAGTGAGATTTTTATTTATTTAAATTGCAAGTAGAATTTAAGCAGTCATTGAAGTGATAAGCAATCGTTGTGAATATATATTTGAAATTTAAACTATCCATAATTCGACCATAATTTTGTTCAGCGATTAGGCATATTTATAGCTTAAAGAATAATACAAAAAGTTTTGACAGCTGTCATAACACACGGACAAAACAAGCATTTGATGTAGCTTATGAGCTGCTGGAATCATCGAAACCATACTTCTGCAAAAATGAGGCCTGTCGGAACGTAACTATGAATAGCGGCAGTTTTCACACCATGGTGAGAGACTATTTGCTGACTGAAATAGAAGCCGGCGTTATTTTCTCGCAAATCCATGGCTTTATTGCGAGAACAATTCTGTGAACAATTAATTTAATGTTTCGGACCAGTAAATTAACCGTTTAGATTCTGTATATTACATCTTTAGACATTTTCCTTTGAGAATAGGTAAAGATCGAAGTCTACATAGATAAGTCAGCAATGTTTGGAGAACTTTAAGCCAATATTACTTGCGTCATTTGCCAAATGTAATGCGTTTACAGTTTCCGTCATTTTTCCTTAGAAAATTTTTCCCAGATGAAAATACAAATACTCACTTTTTCTCCACTTTATGCTACTTTTGTTCTATACACAACTTGCCACACATTACTTTTGTACTTTTAGTTCAAACATTTTTTGATATTGTTTTTCCCCTCAAGTAAATCTCCAAATTTTTTATTTTGTAGACTCGTAAAGGATTTACCATTAACTTTAGCCAACAGCTGCTTCAGAAATAAAAAATACAGCAAGTAAGCAGCTGTTTATTACCCCTATATAAATCAATAAAATACTCAGCTACACCATTTTCAGAGCATGCCCTCTCTCTACCTGAGTTATCCACACAAAATTGCTGCCACTGCTCGTGCGCTCGTTTTTGTGCTTCGCGTTACTACCTAACACTGATTGGTCGGTTTAATTCTCTACATTTGGGTTTCTCCGTTTATTGGAGAGCAATAAATTTTATTCTCCAAAACAATATTTAAAGATGAGATATTTATATCTGCAACTCTACGCAAATACTCAAGAAAAATATAAAAGGCCGCTCTTCAGTGCCTTATAAATTCCCCATAAAATATGATCTGTGCTCTCTCAATCTCGCGTTCTGTTCTAATTTTTCATTTCATACTACATACTCTACTTTTTCTGAATGAAATTCTTGGGTACTTTTGAGTTTCATCCTGTTTGTTTCGGATTGTAGAGTCTACAAATCAACACTTTTCTTGGTAAGAGCTCATTAATTTATTTGCTTCGTTCGAAATCAACTTCGTCATTACCTTCGAACAAAGTCTACTATGGCGCTTCATACCCCTCACTCTCTCAAACATCACGCTTTCTCACATGGTCTTTTTGTACATCAATGAGACTCTGGACCCTCTCGAAACTGAAATATTTCCGTTTGTGTTTTTTGTCGGAAAATTTTTGCCACTTTATCGTTCGGTGAGTGCTGTGTTATGTGTTTTTAGTGTAAATTTAGGTTTCGGTTTGTCACACACTCGTAGGGTTTCTTTCTGTGATGATGTTGTAATCTAATGCTCTTCGCGCTGGCTGTTACTTTTACCATTATTGTCAATGTTGTTTCTGTTGTTGTAGCTGCGGTCGTGTCTTCGTTTTGTTGTAGATTTGTTTTATTTGTTTCTTCATCCTCCTCTTATGTTTCACTTCACGCTCTCTCTCGCACAGTGCAGAGTGCTATATGTTTCGTTGGGTAGGGTAGGGCTTGGCATAACTCGACTCTTGGACTGACATTTTGATTGAATCTAATGAATGAATCAAGGAGTGAATGAATGAATGAATGCGTTGTATGAGTGCAATGTATTTGTTGTTCTGTTTTATTGTTTATGAAAAATGACACTCGGTTAACACTTCGTTGTATCATATCGTATACATTTAAGGTCTTAAGAGGAGCAGCCAGGGGTTGTGTCTGTGTGTTTATGAAAAAAGCATATGAATGGCATTAAATTTAATGCGATATTTATTGTTTGAATTCCACAAAGTTATGAATTAATGATATTGTAATTATATGAATTTATTTGAAATTATAATTATTTATAGTAGAAATTTCATAGTTGTAAATAAATAAACTCTTTAGGTATTGTCAGCATATTGGGAAGGGGGACTTTTTTCTTCAAACTAACGAATAAAATTGTTGACAATCATAATGACATAAGTTATTATAAACTGAAAAACAAGGCAAAAAATAAGAAACTTTTAGTGTGAATGTTCCAGAGAGTCTTAAAACTACACATTTAAGAACAAAAGAATTAGAGCAATAAATAAACTTCGTTTTTTGGTATATTTCAATTGGAAATTTTTTTGTTTTTTACATAATTTTACAAATTAATCCCCTGCTACCCATGATATTCAAAAGATCATAAAGTAAGAGTTTTGTTGGAAAAATTTGGAATTATATTTTGATAAGGAATTATGGCTATTCGATGACATTAAAAAAAAAATAAATTCACCTGTTCCTGCAGCTACACCATAAGCCTGAAAACAGCGTTTCTCAAACTTCAAGCAATGATATCTCGGAAACGTTCAGTTATATAGACAATTCAGGGGATGGAATCCGACTCAGCGTCAAAAAGTTCATAAGACTGCATATAAGAAGTATTGTGTTCATACAACTTTTTTATTTTGAGTGCCTGTGTAACACCTTTAGTTCGATCAAATTTCTTCGTTCAATAAAATATTTTTCGCTTTTTCTAACTTACTGCGTGTTCTTGATCGCAGAAAGGGGAAAAAAAGTGTCGTGTAAAAATTGTATTTTTCCATTTTAATTCTGTGTACACATGTCACTCATACGATATGTTGTACGTGATTAAATGGGAAATAGTTTTGAAATGACTATAACTTTTCTAAATGTTACGTTAAAATGTTCGTTTTATAACCATTTTGTTTAATGGATGAATTATGCATTAGATATTTTTCTTTATAAAATTGATGCCCAAATTACCTTCATAAATATAGATTACAACTAGTATTATCCGGCATTGCTCGGTTTGCGTTTTATTTTTTACTCGGTTATTCGCAAAAAAAAACAACAAATGGCTTTATGTCACTTATTTCACATGTCTTTAAGCAAGCAAGCAAGCACTAAAGAAAGCTAATAAGGAAAACTAAAAATTGTTACTTCTAAAATATCGGTAAAAGTCCAAAAATATCGGAAATCATTTCGAATGTCAATTATAATCCAAAAGTATCAAAAACCATCTAAAAAACTAAAACTCCAAATGTATCGAACAATTTTTAAATACATTGAAGAAATCGGCAAAAGCCCAAAAGTAAAAAAGGTTAAATTTCAAAATTATCGAAAAATATTGAATTACATCAAAGAAGTCGGTAAAAATTCAAATATATTGAAAAACTTCTTAAATATCGGTAAAAGTCCGAAAGTATCGTGAACCATCTATAATAACGATAAAAGTCCAAAAAGATTGAAAAATATTGAAATTCATCGAAGAAATCGGTAAAAGGCATAAAGTATCGAAAAGCATCTTAAAAGTATCCAAAAGTATCGTAAAATTCCAAAAGTATCGAAATATATCCAATATATCGGTAAAATTGTCGAAAAACATTGGAATACATTTGAGGTGTCCCAGGAAACTATACCTAGATATTCTTCGTTTAAGTATGAAGCCTTCGGGGGGTCCCACAAAACTATTAATTAAGGTTTGTTGGTATTCCACCATAGCGGTTTTTTCTTCTTGTATACCTAGATATCCTTCGTTTTAACATTGAAGTCTGCGGGAACCTACGGGTCTCCCCGAAAATTATCAGTTAAAACTTGTTGATAGTCCGCCACAGATGTTTTTCCTCTATTATACCTAAATATTCTTCGTATTGACTTTAAACCCTTCGGCTGATCTTCGGGAACATTTGAAAACTATAAGATAAGGCTATGTGATAGTCCACTGGTATAACTAGATATTCGTCGTGACTTTCGGAAACCTTTGTGAATAGCACAAAAACCTTCTCATACCTGAGATATACTCAGTACAAATTTTTAGCTCAATTGGCCGAATAGTTACTCAGCAGCGCTGGGCAACACTACATGCAACTCATTTTTTGTCTCGTTTTATCCTATACGAAAAGCACGGTGTGCCTTAACCCGTTCTAAATCGGACGTCGTAGCACATCAAATTTTTTTCCAGATTCTGTTTACTTATCGTTCAAATGATGTATAAAAAAATTTTCACTCGTGACTCCTCGACTAAATTTTGAGATAATCGCTTTTCCAATTGGGGCATTTTCCCATACAAAAAGAAAAAAAAAAATTTTTTTAACTACATTAAACAAAAATTAAAATAATAACAATCGATGTGCTTTGCGATGCTAAATGTGAATCCAACCTCAGAATTGCTCTATCGTGTATAGTTTATGAGATATTGTAACCTAAAGACCAAAAAAAGTCGTTTTTTGCCATTTTTTGAAGCTATATAACTATGTAACATATCATTTATTCGTCAAATTTGGCTTCAACACTTGAAAGCCCTAATCTTTTCCTTTAAAACCTAATTTAAATTGTATTAATATCTTCATGCTTCTAAGAGATATCGTAGACCGAAATATGGTCAAAACGGGTTTTTTACACTTTTGTGTCTTTTAAGGTTAGGATATCTTTGAAGAAAAAAAAGATATCAACATATATTAAATTAGGTTTTAAAGGCAAAGATTAGGACTTTAAAGTTGCTTACCATATTTACTGAAATTAAAATTTCTTTCACATTTTAAACATGTTCAACGAACCGACCATTTCAAAATTCAGCCGTATGCCATACACGTAACAACACTAGGGGTGTCAATCGGCTGAATTTAGAAGTAGTCGGTTCGTTGAACATGTTTAAAATGTAAAAGAAATTTTGATTTCGTTTAATCTGGCAAGCAACTTTAAAGTCCTAATCTTTGCTTTTTAAACCTAATTTAATATATGTTGATATCTTTTTTTTCTTCAAAGATATCCTAACCTTAAAAGACACAAAAGTGTAAAAAACCCGTTTTGACAATATTTCGGTCTACGATATCTCTTAGAAGCATAAAGATATTAATACAATTTAAATTAGGTTTTAAAGGAAAAGATTAGGGCTTTCAAGTATTGAAGCCAAATTTGACGAATAATTGATATGTTACATCGTTATATAGCTTCAAAAAATGGCAAAAAACGACTTTTTTTGGTCTTTAGGTTACAATATCTCATAAACTATACATGATAGAGCAATTCTGAGGTTGGATTCACGTTTAGCATTACAAAGCACATCGATTGTTATTATTTTAATTTTTGTTTAATGTAGTTAAAAAAATTTTTTTTTTCTTTTTGTATGGGAAAATGCCCCAATTGGAAAAGCGATTATCTCAAAATTTTGTCGAGGAGTCACGAGTGAAAATTTTTTTATACATCATTTGAACGATAAGTAAACAGAATCTGGAAAAAAATTTGATGTGCTACGACGTCCGATTTAGAACGGGTTAAGGCACACCGTGAAAGATACGAAAAAAATCCTCTCTTTGATACGAAGCTGCCCTAGGGCAACGTTTTGCCCACCACCGTTACTGAGTAATAATGCTTCAAACACACACACTCAATCATCTTTCATACACACTTCCATCCTCCTTTTCGGCCCTATAAGGAAAGATTTTAGAAATAAAGGCTTCTTTATGTCTTTCCTAGGCTCTGAAACTATCTAAGTATCAAATTTCATCTAAATCCGTTCAGCGGTTTAGGCGTGAAATGTTAACAGACAGACAGAGTTACTTTCGCATTAATATTATTACGTATATGGATGTTCTTGCAAAAATTTTGGCGTTAAGGAATATTTTTATTTTTTATTTTTTTTTATACTAAATCTATATAAGTATATAAAAATGAAATGGTGTCCGTATGTAGCTTATGAACGCGGAAACTATACGGCCGATTTACATTTTTTTTTTTTAAATTGTTTGTTGTGGTCTGTAGAAGGTTCTTAGGGGGGTGAGATGCCACTGAGGGGAACGGGGGTTGCACCCCCCATACTAAAAAATACAAAAAATGCTTTATCTCTAAAGTTATACAAGCTATGATTATGAAAGTTGATGAACTTATGCATAATGTATGTACCATTCACCATGCAAAATTTGAGGGGGATTGAACTAGGGGGCGTTGCACCCCTCATATGAAAAAAACACACAAAATGCTATAACAGTGTACTTAGATCAACTATCATTATGAAACTTGGCACATGGATGTTTATTGCGTCTACTATTTAGCATACTAAGCTTATGCTACATTAGCTATCATTATAAAAGTTGGTACATAAATATATATTTTATTCACCTTGAAAAACCTTAAGGGTTGGAAGAGAAGGATGACGGAGATAGATGGGTCTTGAAACATATGTAAAGGGTATCGGGAACGGGCGAACAAAGTCGCTTCCGGGCCAGCTAGTATAGTATAAATAATCAGGCCTGTTCCGTAATCCGTATGGTTTCAGTTACTTTTCATTTCGGAAGCTTTTTGATGAAAATGGTGGGTCACACGATAAACAGTATGAGAATCTTTTCTGTGGAGAATTACAGGTTCTACAAATAATATTGATTTGTATTTACAAAAAGGTGACTGATCAAATTTAATTTTAGACTTTTTGCGAATATTTCTCGAACGGTTCCTTTTTGTTAATGAACCTGCAATTCTCCACAAAAGCGATTCTAATACTTTTTATGGTTCCACTCACCGTTTTCATCAAAAAGCCTCCTAAAAAAGTAATTGAAATCACATGGATTTCGGAACAGGCCTGAATATTTGGTTCCAAAAATTGATTATTTTACGTTTTTCAATTACGCGGTCGGAAAAAAAAATTTTTGACTCAAATGAGGCATTAAATGCTTATAATCCGATGATTATGTATGCATTGTTTCAGAATTGTTTAGGACATTTTGCGATTCTGCAAAAAATGGTAAAAAAAATGAATTAAAAAAGTTACAAAAGTTATTTATATGGAGTTGAGCTACTTTTACTTGAATGGATGATACCACGAAAAGTAATAATCCAATTGGTAAAGTTGAAAGGTAAAGTATTGCAAGGAAGATTATGACTATCCGTATAAATTGTTTTTGTATATATTCAAATTTTGACAATCACAGCGTTTTCCACTAAATTAATTCAAAACAAAATTCAATATAATGATTAAACTACACCTTATCGAAAAAAAAAAAAAAAATTGTTACCAAGAATCACAAATATTTCAATCTCACATGTCGAAATTTAACGTTTTGCAATATGAAGCTTTCACATTAAGGCACGTAATTCACCTGAAAAATCACTAAAAATTGCAATACCTTTTTCTTTTTAATTTTTTTTTGCAAAACTTTTTCTTGACTTTGAGAAGTTTTCAATTACAAAATTCTGCAAAAACATCAACAATAAACCTGAAATAAACGCTGTCACAAAAATGTCGTAACTTGCAAATAGTTAAGGATTCACATAACAACAAGTTCAGCATTAACCACAACCCAGTGCCTATGGGTTAATGAGAATAAAAAGAAAAAACACTTAAAACCTGCATGGCAAACAATGGAAAAAGCCACATAGCAGCCCAACTCATTAAAATAAATCCACACGCAGTTCAAATTTCGGCCACAACAACAATGAACAGGAAAACGAAAAAAAAAAAAATATTTTTTTTATAATTTCAACAAGTTTCAGTTTCGAAAAAAAATTTGATTTTTTTTTCTGATTAATTTTTTTCATAATTGCAAACATGACAAGTGAGCAGCAACAGGTTACAAACGGACGGCAACATAAACAATTTAATGGCAAGTGACTTAAATTACAGCAACAAAAACAGAAAAAAACGATTTCAGTATGAATACCCCACTTACATACATTTGAGAGGGACACAAGTTGACAGACAACAGCAACAGCCACTGACTATTTTGACTACTCTACTCACAAGTCAATCACTCGTAGTTGTGGAGCAATGGCAGCAGTTTGTGTAGAGGCGCAGGGCACAGCATTAATGTGGATGTGGAGATATGTAGATAGGTTTCGTATATTTTTAGCCATACAATCTTATTAAAAGCAAATTAAATTCAACTTCATGAAAGAAATGAATACGAACAACAATAGCAAACGTAGCAGCAGCAACAAAAAAATGTTGCTCACGTGCATTCATGCGATACGCGGCAGCGTCGGTGGCTGCTGCTGTGTGACAACGATCCACACAAATTCCTCTCGCGTAGCTGTGAGATACAGTTGGTTACTTTTTTTGGTATGTTTGCTACACTTGTCGTTGTTGGTGTATGTTTTTTTTTTTTGCTGTTTCTTTGTTTACGTGAAATTGTATCTTTACGTAAAAAACTTTGATGTTATTACTGGCATTCATCGTCGCACAGTTCATTAAGAGGAGCAACATGTGCATATAGCAACAACAGCAATAAGAAGAAAGAAAAAAAACTACAATTCTTCGTTGAAACGTGAAACTTTTTTTTCATTAAGTAAAGCAAATGAGGCAAGTCCATTGAAAGTTTTAATAAAAGAGAAAATTCCCCATTGGCTGGTACATAATGCTTCTGATAGCAAAGCTTATGGGAGGGACAGTACTCAAATAACTAATAACTGTTCGTTTTTCTCAATAGAGAAATGACAGCAAAAATGAGATAAATTATTGGATTAATGGTCTTATCACATTAATTCAATGGTACAAACTATGAGTAATGATAGTAATGGCACACAGTGATCTAGAATGTGATCATAAGTTTTTTCTGGTTATTTTTAATAAAAAAAAATATCAGCTTTTATGTTTTTGGGGTCGCTGATTTGAAATCTTGAAACAATTTTTCAAAGATCAAAATGGTGGACAATTTTCCCAAAGAATCATCAGATCACGGTAAAATTGTGGGTTTTTGAGGTCACTGATTCCGAATACGGGATCAGCTTTTTTAAATTCAAAATGGCGGATCCAAATTGGCACACAATTCATTTAAAAAATTATTATATCAACACAAAATTGTGCCCAGAGTGGTTTTTGATGTCGCTGATTTTGAATTCAACAACAAATATCGTAAATTTGGAAAATAAAATTAGAGATTTCTTGTGACAATCTGGATTTCCTTCGTAACTGAACATATCTAATATATACAAATCTTCAGCAAATAGACCAATATCTCTTAATAGATCGAAACTTTGGGCAGTTAGGTGGATTCGCCTTTTTGGGAGCAAAATTTACATTATTGCTATTGTACCATTCTATGGTGGCTCCAGAGTAGTGAGAGGTTGCTAAATCAGACCAGAACATAACAGTGCCCCCGTGCTCACGAATAAATGGCAAAATACGTTTTTCAGGGCATTCGCTAATATAAATTTTCGAGTTAATTGTACCCTGTGTTACAAAAAAACTGCTTCTCAGACCGCAGGTGCATATGGTCTGCCAAACCATATACTGCATGGAAAATTTTTTAATTTTCTTCTCTCCAAATTTGCTCTGTACCTGCTCCTTCTCCGATCAGGTATAAAATCGTATCCTGGTAGCTGTTTGAAATCTGCTTCAACGTATGTTTCATCGTCCATTATGCAGCAGTCAAATTTAGTCAGGGAACCTTCATATAACTTTCGAGCTCGCTTTTCAGCTTCCAACTGCTTTCCATTGGAATGGTCTGGCACTGTTTGAACTCTGTAGGTCTTTAGCTTACTTTTTTCCTTAGCCTTTGTATAGAAGAACTTGAGGTACCTGCCCTGTCAGCCATATTTCGCATAGTAAGTCGACCCTTTCTATAATTCGAAATAACCCTCTGGACAGTGATTTTTGATGCACCTGTTTTTTAGCTATGGCTGAATATTTTAATTCTGGTTTTTGCAGATATGTGGACAAAATGAGTTCGTGCATATAAAACAAATTCCTGCGTTTTTTACTCTTTTGTCTATAATTTTATTTGTGTTAGAGATAAGTATAAATATTTCGACATGTAAAAAAAGGATATACAATTTTCTTTAAAATGGTTGATTTAAAAATTTCTTATGTCAAAAAGTGACCGAAATATGGCCACTCAAACATAGAAATTTGCTTATGCGGCCGGAAAAACCGCTTTTATTTAAGGCGTCTTACGAAAAAAGTGTATTTGGCAAAAAATTCTTAGAAATGCACAAAGAATACATGTGATTTTTTTCATAATTTGTGGGGACATTTTATAATTTTTCAAAACTTAAATAAAAAAATTAAAAAGTTCCAAAAAATTCTGAAAAAAAATCTAACGCATTTCTTTAATGATTCTAAGCATTTTTTCCCTTGAACACATTTTCGTAAGATGCCATGGTTTTGTGTAAAAACCGTTTTTCCGACCACTTAAAGAAAATTTCTGTATTCCATTGGTCAATTTCGGTCAATTTTTAATCTAAGAAATTTCCAAATAAACAATTTTAAAGAAAATTTTATCTACTTTTTTACTTAAACCAATGTTTATACCTAGCTCTAACTCAAATAAAGTTATAGGCAAAAGAGTAAAAAAACACATGAATTTGTTTTTTTGCCCGAACGTCTTACTTCCTTTTAAAATGACCTAATCAATAGACTAGTATTAATTGTTTCTGTTTTAACGTAAATTGCAAATTTTATTAAAAAATTAAAAGTAATTTTTCTTAAGCTGCGTCTGAATTCCTTATCAATTGTTGTTAAAAGTAGATATTTTTTTATTTCTTTTGTGTATCACATTTTGCGGATGTTTATTGTTTGCATTAATGTTTCACATGATTACGATGTTTTCTTAAAAATTTATTTTTTTTGTCATAATGCTTTGAATGCATGCGTTTCCAACGTTATGTGAATTATTTTTTTTGTGTAGCAAAATCGTACAATGCGCTTTATTTTCATGGAGACATTGACCGTGAAATTGTTTACTCTGAACAATTTTTTTTTTTTTTTTGTATATTTTGCATATTTTCGAGGTTTTGATTTATTTTTAAAAATTTATTGTTTTTTTCTTCTTAATGGAAATGACAAAAAAATTACTTTTCATAATTTTTACAAATCCAATTGACAGCTTAAAGAAACTATTAACTTTTAGTGAATTGTTAATGAATTCTTTTTAACCCTTTTTTAATTGCAAATTAAGTGATTTCTTTCTTGTTGCTTTCAAATGTTATGCCATTAACAAATTGACAATTGACAGCTGCCTCATAATGACAGTTTGATGGCAAAAAGTTTTGACAGTTGACAGTTCAGCACCTTAACAAGTGGTAGGTTATGCGATTTCTTGTTGTTTTAGAGAAAGTAACTCAAGGCAAAGATTGGTGGTTGTCAATAATACTTAGACAAGTGTATATTTGTATTAAAAATTTTTGTCATTGCTTGAGATATTAATAGCAGTAATGCTAAATTGATGTTGGATTATATTAAATTAATGAAATCATTCCGCAAAAAAATAATTATTTTTAGAAAAATTACTAGAATACTTCCGGTGTTGAGTATCTACTTTAAATTTTTTCGAAAAGTCGAGGAAAGTATGAAAATTTTGAAAATTGCAAAGTATTGTAAAAGTCGAAAAACAATGAAAAAGGTTGGACATGTGGAATGGTGGACAATGTAGCCACAGTCAATAGAAATTTAAAATGTCAAAAAATCTCGAAAAATCAAAAAGTTTTGAGAAAACAGAAAATGTTGAAAATGTCGCAATATGATAAAATGTCTAGAATTGTCAAAAAAGTCGAGAAATTTCGAAAACATGAACATGAACATGAACATAAACATGAACATGAACATGAACATGAACATGAACATGAACATGAACATGAACATGAACATGAACATGAACATGCACATGAACATGAACATGAACATGAACATGAACATGAACATGAACATGAACATGAACATGAACATGAACATGAACATGAACATGAACATGAACATGAACATGAACATGAACATGAACATGAACATGAACATGAACATGAACATGAACATGAACATGAACATGAACATGAACATGAACATGAACATGAACATGAACATGAACATGAACATGAACATGAACATGAACATGAACATGAACATGAACATGAACATGAACATGAACATGAACATGAACATGAACATGAACATGAACATGAACATGAACATGAACATGAACATGAACATGAACATGAACATGAACATGAACATGAACATGAACATGAACATGAACATGAACATGAACATGAACATGAACATGAACATGAACATGAACATGAACATGAACATGAACATGAACATGAACATGAACATGAACATGAACATGAACATGAACATGAACATGAACATGAACATGAACATGAACATGAATATGAATATGAACATGAACATGAACATGAACATGAACATGAACATGAACATGAACATGAACATGAACATGAACATGAACATGAACATGAACATGAACATGAACATGAACATGAACTTGAACATGAACATGAACATGAACATGAACATGAACATGAACATGAACATGAACATGAACATGAACATGAACATGAACATGAACATGAACATGAACATGAACATGAACATGAACATGAACATGAACATGAACATGAACATGAACATGAACATGAACATGAACATGAACATGAACATGAACATGAACATGAACATGAACATGAACATGAACATGAACATGAACATGAACATGAACATGAACATGAACATGAACATGAACATGAACATGAACATGAACATGAACATGAACATGAACATGAACATGAACATGAACATGAACATGAACATGAACATGAACATGAACATGAACATGAACATGAACATGAACATGAACATGAACATGAACATGAACATGAACATGAACATGAACATGAACATGAACATGAACATGAATATGAACATGAACATGAACATGAACATGAACATGAACATGAACATGAACATGAACATGAACATGAACATGAACATGAACATGAACATGAACATGAACATGAACATGAACATGAACGTGAACGTGAACGTGAACGTGAACGTGAACGTGAACGTGAACGTGAACGTGAACGTGAACGTGAACGTGAACGTGAACGTGAACGTGAACGTGAACGTGAACGTGAACGTGAACGTGAACGTGAACGTGAACGTGAACGTGAACGTGAACGTGAACATGAACATGAACATGAACATGAACATGAACATGAACATGAACATGAACATGAACATGAACATGAACATGAACATGAACATGAACATGAACATGAACATGAACATGAACATGAACATGAACATGAACATGAACATGAACATGAACATGAACATGAACATGAACATGAACATGAACATGAACATGAACATGAACATGAACATGAACATGAACATGAACATGAACATGAACATGAACATGAACATGAACATGAACATGAACATGAACATGAACATGAACTTGAACATGAACATGAACATGAACATGAACATGAACATGAACATGAACATGAACATGAACATGAACATGAACATGAACATGAACATGAACATGAACATGAACATGAACATGAACATGAACATGAACGTGAACATGAACATGAACATGAACATGAATATGAACAAATATATTCACTTACAACAACCTCTAGTGAAGAATTATGGTGTATGAAACTGATCAGCAGAACGCAATGCTGAAGTTAAATGATGATCCCTCTCGTGGATTGTGGGTCTGTTGCTCAAAATGACGTAGCAAACCTAAAACTCCAAAGTTGGAGTATGGAATGAATAATACACGTTTTTGTTACATACTATGAAAGAGTTAAAAAATTATGTTGCGTGAACAAAGAGCGATGAAGCAAAGTGTAATGCCGAAGATGTTCCCCCAAAACATCACCTTATTATATATCTCATGATTCAATAACAACAAATTAAGTCGAAATTTAAACTTCACTTTACATTTAAACGCTTGTCAGATAAAAGTTATACCATAATATAACATTGTCAGGCTAATTGCTTATGATTTCAACACCCAATTTAAGGAAAACCACAAAGCAAAACCACCACGACAACATTTCTGAACGAAAGTGGAAACAAAAAAATGAAAATGAAAAAATTACAAACTGACACGAAAACAACTGCAATGCTGTCAAAATACAACACTCTAAATACCAAACTACCCTTAACAAGAGAAATGCAAGGACTAAAGGACAAATATTTAAAGCTGCGGCAGCAATCATCGAACAGATGAAGTAGCTGTATAACAAATTAAAAAAAAAAAAAGAAAAAAAATATCAAACGCACAATGAAAATAAAAGCAACAACAACACACACAACGACTGCATTGACAGCCGCCGATGAAAAGGTGATCGAAATCCAGGTGATCAGATGCGATTAGGGATTATTATGCTATTACGCAGGATATGATTATCAGCAGAGTGGAATAACAACAACTGCAGCCAGGCAGCTTGAGCTGAGAGAGCAGCATATGTAGAAAATGTGTGTGCTTGTGCATTTGCGTTATGTTGCTTCTGCGCCATTGCATATGCTACATTTTTTTGCTCTTTGTTTGTTGGCTTTGTTTAAACAAATGTTTGAATGCGCGCATTTGTGATAATTTTTTGACTGTATAGCATTCTTTCCTTTTTTTCGTTTTTGTTACCCTAAAGTTGCTTAATTATTTTTGTGCCGTTGTGTATTGTTGGACCCTTTGAAAGGACACTCAGCGTACTATTAAACATTTGTTTTTGTTTTTTTTTTTTTGGCGAGGGGAAAGTGTTTGCATGCGCTTGTTATTATTGCCAGATCAAGAGAAATGTAACCATGGTTTGGATAAAAAAGATATGAACAATTTCGGGCAAATTTTTAACTTGCATTTTTCGAAAACAAGAGATATTTTTGAACACGCCTTATGACCACATTCAGTTTAGCATACGCATGTTTCCTTTTCGAAATTCTGTATTTGATATTCACTTTTGTTCCACTATCATGGTCGACTATCATTCTCTTAAGTAAAAATGTTTACATTTTATTGTTAGGGGCGTGGCACCACCCACTTTAAAACATACATTTTTTTATATCATATTATCGTTTCTTAGTGTTAGCTCTATCTCTATACCAAATTTCATAAAAATCGATACAGCGGCATAGTCGTGAGATTGTTTTTTGCCTTTTAGGGGCGTGTCACTGCCCACTTTAAAACAAAAAGATCATATTATAGTTTTTTAATGTGTCAACCCAATTTCTGTAACGAATTTCAGAAAAATCGACTTAGCGGTTTAGCCGTGAGAACGTTTTTTCCATTAAGGGGCGTGGCATCGCCCACTATTGAAAAGAGGAAAATTTTTGCAATGCTTCGCCTCACAAACTTTCCAATAAATAAGAAATCAAGCGAATATATTGATATTAAAGGATAGAAACAAGGAGTAAATCGATTTTGCTTGCCTATCATTATATAATGATGTATGACAGCAGCATAAGTCAAATTTTCAGGCGCCTTACATTTTTTGCTTCATCTGGCAACACTGTTCCCATATGCATACATATGTAAACTGCATTTTTCGTAGCATCTGCATTGTGAGTGTGAACTCATTGAACAGCGGTAGCAGTTGAATTGCAATGTAAACTATAGAGCCAGCCCGCTAAAGGACACCGGGCTTTTTTTTAGTGCCAAGTTTTTTCATCAAAAAAAAAAACAAATTTTAATCTAACGCCTGCTGCGGCGTGTCATTGAGTGCTAAATTGAACCAAAAAAAACGACATTTGGTTGCACTCATTAAGGCGGCTGTTCACAACAAAAAAAATCAAAAAGCCAATGAAATTTGAATAATGCGTTCAAGAGCTGCAACAATACTTGAGAAATATTTATAGGCATTACATTTTTATTGTAACAATTTTTTTCAGATCATCCATAAGTAACATTTGTTTAACACATTTTCGAAAAAAACACACAATTAGCGTTACTCAAATGGATCCTTAGAAAAACACATTTGCTGCATGAAATACCAATTTTTAAAAATCATCTTTGTAAAACTGTCACTCCTTTGTTCAGCAAAACTAATCCTTAAATAATTCTGGCGCCATATCTTCAGCAACTGACACAAAATATTTACAACTTATTTGGAAAATGTTTGACCGCGTGCATAGTGGCCTTTTCTGTTTCTGCTGCAGAAATTATGAATTGTCTAGACTGACTTAATGGAATTTTGATGATTTTTATTTTAACTTTTGCATTTGCCAAAACTCAAACTAATTGTTTAACAAGGTCACAGCTAAATTGCCCTTTTTGGTTCAATTACTTACTTCAAGCATTATCTGCGTTATCTGCTCATCGTAAATCAATTTGCTTACTCATGATGTTTGCTGAAAATTAGCAACCATTCAAAACGTTCCTTCGAATTCGTTTTTGGATATCCTTTATGTTTTCATTTCAGTATTCTCTTCACATTGTTTGTTAGCCATAATAAAGACGTTTGAATTTCATAAGAACATTCTTCGTTCATCAGGTAGGTACCTAACAAAAATATTGTGCCCACAGGCAATTTCAACAACTTGAGGCATAACAATGTAGCAGTTCTTTGCAGGTGGTCTGTGGTATTGTCTTGACAGCAATATAAGGAATACTTACTTTGTTGCTGCTACAAAATTTGTCGCCAGCACAAATTGTTATATCCGAGAAGATGCTTAAGGAGTGCTCAATATATGAGTGTCTTTGTTTTTGGTAACAATTCAACTACTGTAATTTTGTTTAAACTAAAAAAGATGATTAAAAGATGAAAACATTTTTTAACGTATAGTTGGTTTTTTGATTTGATAAAGAAATTTTTTATAAAAAAAGCCAAGGTGAAAATTCTTCATTAAGGGAGTAGTCAGGTAGAAGTATCGTTTTTGCGAAACAATTTTTTTTCATATAAATTTTAATTCAATATTTTTGATGCTTTTATATGTTATTGTACATATTTTTAAGTAGCAAAAAAAAAAAAAATTTCAATTTTCGTTGACTTTCGGTCACAGTGGGCTCCTACGTGTTTTGAGTTTGACATTGTTGACGACAAAATCGGGGTATGGGGATGTGTTCGCACACATTTCAGGATTATAAAACTGCTTCAAGCAAAATCGGAGCTGATCGGTTTCGTAAGTTACAACCAATTACATGTTTTTTTCCTTTACACTGTGCAGTAAAGAATAATCAAGTTCCCTATGAAGGAAGAACTGATAAGCATCACCTTACATTTTCCTCTCCTCAACATTTGTTTCTAAAATGTCCGTCCCATATCTCAACCTTCTAGGGGGGCTCTCATACAAATTTACCTGAAAATGTAAATGTAATGCTTTTTTGAAATGATCATGGCTTTTTAATGGCAAACAAAACGAGCTCATTGTGAAGACTAAGAATAGTACTAAATAACGCAATTAATATAAAATAGCATAACAATTTCATTCGTCCTAAATTTAACCCCAAATATAGCCAAAAACCGATTTTTAGCCGTTTTTCAACTTTTAAGGTTAAGATATTTTGGAAAAAACAAAAGATATTGATGTAGTTCAAATTGAGTTTTAAGGAAAAAGAATAAATCTTTCATTTTCTGTATCAAGTTTTATGACTTACAATTATCTAGTCTTATTATGCAACATCAAAAATTACGAAAAATCGTCATTAATTTTTTTTATATGTTAGGATATTTCAAAAACTATATGAGATATAGCAATTCTGCGACCGGATTCAGATTTAGAATTGGCAAATCCATTACAAATGACAATTTTTGCTTTAATTTGTTGCTCTTTTTAAAGGTTTTGAGTCAATTTGTAAAAAATGCATTTTTTTTACAAAATTGCAAAGAACTACCAATGGTTTGATTTCAGAACCCTGTTTTTTAGTTTCCATTAGTGCTCACGAGTAATTTTTCATGATTTCGTGTTGAATCCATGACATTTTGATTTAAACTTTTTTGTTACTGTACAGTAGAAAATAAAAAACCATGTAATTGGCTGTAACTTTCGAGACCGATCAGCTGCGATTTTACTTGAAGCAGTTTTATAATCCTGAAATGAGTACGAACACATCCCCATACCACGATTTTGTCGTCAATAAAGTCAAACTCAAAACACGTAGGAGCCCACTGTGCGGTGAAGATATGGGCGACCGGAAGTAGGCCCGTTTTGATGTAGTACCCACGATTTCTCGATTTCAGACTATCTGAAACACAAAAAACAAATTGCATTTTAAAGTACATGTGAATGGCTATCTTGGGTACTAGAACTGGAAAAAAATATTGATAAATAAACAAGTAGTGCAATTTTCAATTTTTTTGGTCTTTTTCAACCTCGTTTTTTGTTAATAATATTGTTAATTATTTATTCTAGTACCCAAGATAGCCAAATTTATTACGAACATTTAAAAAAAAATTTAAGTAAATCGGTACAGTAGATCAGCCGGAATCGTGGGTACCAGTTCAAAAAACACTGTTCTGAGAAAAACGCGTTTAAGGATTTCACAAAAAATTATCAATATTATCAACACAATAATACATATTATAATTATTTCTACAAAACCTTATTATTGTGCTTTATTATAAGTTCACTAGTCGGGAAGTAATAGGACTTTTGCAAAACGCGTATTTTTATGACAGAAGAGCACGATTCGACAACAAATGTACACTAGTTTTTAAACTAGTTTTTAAACTAGTTTTTAAACTAGAAACTAGTTTTTGATTACTTCCCGATAACATCTGAAGAAAAAGAAGGTTTCTACATTATTCTTGAGGGTTTAAAGTATCCGAAACGGGGAAAAAAATTTTTTTTTTTACAAAAAAAACTACCTGACTACTCCCTTAAGCTGGAAAATATTATTATGTATGTATACAAATGAGTTGGCCTGATCAATTCTTAATTCATTTCATTCATGCATATGTATTCATCAAATCTTGAAAAAGAATTTATGACCAAAAACCTCTCCATTAGTTCATCAAAAATCATCACAGAGAAAGGTCTTAAAACAAAGACTGCATAATTGGTTTGGATCAAAAACCCTGAAAAGATGGCCCGTCCGTTGCTTGAATGAAAGTCTGAACGACAAAATTCATTGTTTTTTTACAGTTTTTTTGACTTATCTCAAAAATCATAAAATTATTTTTGATATTTTTTTCACCGCTCCTCAGTGAAAAGTTTGCCACCTGAAAGTCCTAAAAGCAATTGAAATTTTTTGATAAAAAAAAAAACAGTTTTTTGTTCTAACTCAAGATGAAAGAGACATACAAATTTTTTTCATCCCAATACATGTAGGAAATCTGTTTTGTTATAGTTTTGTTTCCAAATCATTATTCCAAGGTTAAACTTTTGGCTACTAGAGGTCGCTATTTGTTAAAAACAAAAGTATATCATGGAAAAACAACCTTTTAATGTTTAAGTTTCAAAATATACCAACAATTTTGATCAGTGACTTAAGAGAAAGTCAAGGGCTTTCAAAAGTAATCTTCCGAATTGTAATCGGTTGAAATTTTAAAGAGATATGATTGTTTTTACATATTTTGTATTTTTTGTAAATGTATGGTATTAGGTTTTTCTGTTTCACAGTGTATTTTGCATCCACAACTATGTGTATTGAATTCTTAGAAGTTTTAGTTCCGCAGCGACCATTTTATGTTCAAACCTCACCCAAAATTTTTATGATTAACTACAGAGGAAGTCAAAAACTTTCGAATATAGTCCTTAGAATAGAAATCGGAGTCTCAAAATATCATGAACTGAATTACCTGAGTTTTCTTATATACCCTCGTTAATAACACCAGCTGTTGATGTCAGACTCTATACTGGTAAATCTTGATATCTTGCCAGTTTAACCATCAGAATTTACAAACGTTTAGGATGGGTCTATAAGACGTTACAAGTTCAAGAAGCTTTCCAAATTATGAGATAAGAGTAATCTGAGCTACTTTCCACTGGCTGGGATAAAACTCAGTTCTAGTAATTGCGTTAAACAGCTGTGTGACATATCTAAAACCAAGTTGGGGCATTTATCTCTGCATTCTATTCATGATGAGATCGTAAGCGGCTGTTTTATAACCCTTCAGAGTGTTTTTAATTGCTCGTTTTACTTCACCGATGGAGAAGCTGGGAATAGGCAAATCCATTTGAAACGGAGTTTCGAGCGAGTGATTTACTTCGAGGTCTTTTGATGCATTCCTACTTAGGAAGGGTACGAAGACTCCTTGAAGATGAGATGGAAAATTGTTTGCATTTTCTTCATTGGTTCTGGCCCAGCTACAGTTCATTTTTTTTCAGCGGAGTAGAACGAATCATTTTCTTTGTCACTTCTGTTGGCGATAGTTTTTCTAGATAGTTTTGCATTTCAACATTTCGTGCTTCAATGAGTGACTTTTTGAGGTGCTTAACAGAGCTGTTGAGTTGCATTTTGTCGCTTAGATTTTTAGTAGTTTGCCAGATTTTATCATCAAAATTTATAGTTCGTGCCAGTAATTTAATTATTTTACTGAATTCTCATGAAAAAGAAATGGCACGAAAGTAAAATAGATATACGATTTATACTTCAAAAAGTACAGAGACAAACTTTAAAAAATATTGAACAGAAAAGCAAAAAGTTGTCAAGGAAAAAATACCAGTGAGCTCTGCAATATTCGCCTAGAATACTCTTCAATTATTACTGTTTGATATTGTAAAAAGTTTTATTGAAAAATAATTTAAATAAAATAATAAGCCATAGAAATGAAAGCGCCACAGTAGTTCAATGGTCAGAGCTTCGCCTATAAACTCAAAGGTCGTATGTTCGATACTCCCGTTGTGAACATCAGATTTTTTTTTTTTACATTTATAAAATTTTACTGTGTCCATGGGATAAACCGACTAGTCCAAGTTCTCGTCCCATCACATATAAATTTCTATTTACGTTTTGTATTGTTCGTCATTGGATGTAACCAATCGTCTCTTTGTTCATTACATTGGGACTAGAGAAAGGTCAATTGCCTCCTTATGCATTACATTCGGACCAGAAAAGAACCAATTTGTTTTTATTTTATTTATAAATTTCAAAAAATTTAATTTTATATTCAAATTTTATACAAAAACGTCAAAAGATTTCATAGATGAATGCGCTTAAGACTTTTTTTTACATTTCTGAGCATTGTACCGGGTTCAAATCTCAGTGCTGATGAAATTTTTTTATGAATTTTTTTGTTATTTTATACGTAGGCTACATTGGTCACATATTTCATTTTCTGCTTCGAAGACTCTTCAGACAAATTGTATACAAATCAATAGAAATTTAAAAATTGGAATTGAAAATCACTAAATAGAGGACTCGAACCCGGGTCTCACCATGCAGCGCAAGTCATTAGACCGTTACACTATTGTTTGCTCTTCTTCACAGTCGACGAACTTCCAAACAGTACGTAGTCAGTAACATTTTAATTTCATTGCCACAATCGACACACAATTGGACTACTATTGGTAGGGTAAGGGAGGGAAATATGGACTACGTGGGTAATATGGACCACACGGTTATTTTCCACTGCGTACATAGGCTTTACCGTTATTCATGTTCAAACTTCACGCTAATACCTAAAGATTATAATAGTGCAATTTTAGCGTTCGGTGAAGTCGCATGTTTCTGTAAAGTTATTTTTTCTAAAAAAAAGATCAGTGATAATTTTTTTCTAGTGAGTATATTTCATTATTTCACTTTAAAGACATCGCGTTTTTAAATAAATGGTTAATTATATAAAGTCAGTGAATACAATTTATTATTTATGAGCACAAATTAGTTCATTAACCACAAGACTTTTTGATAAAAAACCATTTATTTTACCAACACGTGCTGTGGGTAACATGGACCACCAAAGAAAAAAGCCTCAAAAACAAATGTATTTATCATCTTTTTCAGATGGGGAATCAAGCTCCAGATTTCATGACGATTCTGATGGGCATTATTTGTAATTCGTTAACTTCAAAGGAAAAAAAGATGAAAAATGCATATAATGTAATACCCTTTACTAAGAAGATCGCCGTGGCGAATTTTGGGTTGAATGTGTAATCTTACGTTCTTGGAGTCATGAAAAATGTGCCGGATGTGGAAGTGACATTTTCATATGCAACTTCTGTATCAAATAAACATGTGGGGCAATATGGACTATATAGTCCATATAACACTACACTTTTTTTGTATCTTCATTTTGAGTATTTTCAGTTTTTTAATTTTTTTTCTTTATCCTGATAAGATATTTATCTAAAAGTGAATCAGAATAAAGGTAAATTGTTTCCTTTAATGAATGGCATACAATTAATTGTTTTATTTAATATTTTTTGAGTTTTATTTAAAAAAGAAAGATTGGTGGTCCATATTTCCCTCCCTTACCCTACTAATGGCGGATTATGCATTTCATTTGCACCATTTTTGATAGACTTTGACCGACTTTGCATTACATTCGGTCCAATTTTGGCACAATTGATAATTTAAGTGAATTTATTCTAGTTTTAGGTGCAGTCCGTTTTGATATACTTACAAAATAACTAGACTAAAGATGGATCTATTGAGACAATTGTCTCCGCCGGTCCTACAGGGTTACGATTTTTCTTTACGGGCGCACAGTTGCTGAAAAAAACAGTAAAAAGTACTTGGATTTTCAATGAAGTTTTACGTTCTAGTTTTTTCTGTGTGTGATAACTTTTTTCAAACAATTGTCGCAATGTTTCATACTCAACACCAGCATATATAAATGCTGCATATTCGATAAGTAGTGCATTTTTTAAGCTACTAATAGTGTTAATTTTATTACATTTTCCGCTAGCAACAACTTTATGTTGCAGCTGCTTGACTTGACACAACCGGATGAGCAAGTGTCACTAGTAAATAGTTGAAACATTTGCAATTTACAGAAGAAACCCACATCATATAAGTAGATAAGAAGTAACGCGAAACAAATTGCGACAAGTTGCTATGATTTGGGGAAAAAAGACAAAAACAAAACGAAAAAAGTATTGGCAAGCAATTTATCAAGCGAAAAACCAAAATATCTGATTTGAAGAACTATGCGCAATCAAAGTGTTTTCTCGGAAAGCCTTAACTTTAAATAAATGCAGCCCACTGTGCAATAGTTGCTGCCGCCGTAGACAAACAACTTGAATTCCATTGGTAATTAAATCGGCAAAAAATGCATATTTCTAGTGACAACACTTGCAAAATGTTGCAGCAGCAATTTCGCGCAAGTCAAACAAGTGCACGAACAACTGGTTGGCTGCTGCTGCTGTCGTCCTCCTCATCTTTGCTATTTAATGTGATCTAGTTAAAGTTGCAATTGCTACTTACAAATCTTAACAGCAAAAAACAAAAAAAAAAAAAAAAGAGAACACAAAAAAGTATTGACTGCAAATTTCATGCAGCTGTGTGGCGACAATTGCTGCTGCTAATGAATGCAATACAAAAATTTTTTGCAAAATTGTAGATGCCCAGCAGCAGCAACAACATCGAGTAAGTAAAGCATTACAGATTTTCATTCATTGCTGGCTGAAACATAAGTTTGCCAGCTGCTGCTGCTTGAATACAAGGTATAACATTTTATCATAAGCTGCATGGTATGAAACCTATTTTGTATCACTGTGCGCATCATTGCTTTGTTGTTGTTTTTTTTTTTTTTTTTCGTTTTAATTACGCGTAGAAAGTTTACACAGCAACAGCATATGAGCGATAATTATTGCGATCGTTAAAATCAAAAAAAAAAAAATAAAATTTAGACACAAACGCTAGCGGCGGCTGAAAATCCCAACCCAACGACGATGGGATGACGCGGCGGCAGCACATGTGTCGCAATTTTTGCGCAGCATTTGTCGCATATGGGAATGTGTCTGTCGTTGAATATCCGTCCAATTTTATGACGTCGTAACTCATTCCCTCCCCTGGCCGATAGATAGTTTTGTGACAATTTTTGCGCAGCAGCAACATCATATGCGTTGCAGCCGTCATCTTTTCTCATTGGCAACACACAGCCGCATAGAATTTTTCCCGCAGCACAACGGGAAATTCTCTCAAGTAGATCAACGACGACAGACAGACGCAATGCAGCAGAAGCACACGTGTGTTTCACCCGGTTTGCCTGCTGTATTGTTGTTATTGTACAGCTGAACCAACAGCCGCCACATCACAAGGACGTTTGCATATGTTGGGCATAATTGTTTTTGTTGTTGTTGCTGCTGCTGCTTATCCTTAGCGCCTCATGTATTTTGTAGCGGCTGCATTTTTTTCTTTCGTATTTTTGTTCACATGTGGACAACAGCCGCAGCGTCAACGTCATCAAGAACATTGCCAGCAACAACTGCTCTGCATATGCAACGCATGCATTCGCTGTGTGTGGATCTGTTTGTTATCAACATCGTGATCATCTGCATTATGTTGCCTGGTTTTGTACTTTTCCCCACAAAGAAAGAGTCAGTCGTTCCGCATATGATCACAAGCTGTTGTTGCTGAGCGTTGGTATTGTTACGTTCGTTTTGTTGAAAAGTCAAAACCAGATGATTCAATTTGTTGTTTTTCAATTTAGTTATTGTAGTAAAATTGTAAATTCCTGCTATCACTTTCGTATGTCATTCAACGCTTGATGGTTTTTTTCTGTTTTTCTTTTTGAAGGGTTTTGTGAAAGGAAGCGCCTTATGCTTAGCGGAAATTAAGTCTATCGGATTAATGTGTTAAAGCACATGTAGCAGTACGTAAAAATTTGTTTTGATAAACTGCTTCAAAGTGCATATCTTATGAGCATGTTGATTGCTTGAAAGTCTAAGGCTAAAAGTTGGTTATTCCTATACTAAACAACAGCATCTTACAAGAGCAAATATGTATGTTCTTGACTTATATCTCGAAATTAGCCGAATTTTTTCAGTGTGGACATAACAATAATAACAATGGGATAAGCATTTACTAACACAGGCACACAAAAAAAAAACGGATTAAACTTTTTATTTCTTCTGACGTCTAACGTACTTTTCGACGCTGCATCCGACTGCCTCCTCAGAAATGTCGGTATGTCTGCAGGATTTTGAGATGCCCTTGATTGAAGTTGGAGAAAACGTCGTTTTCAGGCTTATGGCTCAGCTATAGAAAATGGTAATATTCGTTTTCTTTTTCAATAGCAACTAATAGCTACACTCTTCCTTATTAAAATATACCTCTAATCTTTTCCAATAGAACTCTTACTTTCTGAGTGATGATACTTTGATGGAAAGGTATTTCAGCCCCCCATATTGTCATTTCCGCCAAAAAGTCCACCATGACTTAAATATTAAAGTTATTAAAAGCATATCATTTTATGATATTATTTTAGAGAAACATTTAAATTTTACTAATTTAAGCAACTTACGCATAAATTCATCTACCACGATGATCAAAACGACTCCAAAGCTGCAAAAATGTAGTTTTTCTTTTTTAGTAGTTTTTAATTGAATGTGTTTTTTTTCTATAAATTTCAGTAAGAGGCATATTACATGATAACAGTTGTTCCACAAAATCTCCATTACAACATTAATGACATAAAAAGAAATGGAAACAGAGCAATGCAATTCCGTATAACAATACATTTTTTATTTGTTTTAGTCCAATTTCCACTGTCCGGTTCGTTACTAAAAAAGATAATTTGTCCTCATTGCCTTTCAAATCAATTGCAAACCAAACAGCAAATGTGTCAAAAATTAAGTGCAAATATAATTTAATACACACAATTAAAAAAAAGTCTACTCCAAAAAATAAAATTTAAGTCCTTTAAAAGTTGGTCACGTTCGTCACTTTTGGCTCAAAAGTAACGTATTTTTTAAACTTCACTCTACTGTAAAATTCTAAAACTACATTATGGATAAATCTTGTAATCGTAAAGTCATAATTATATCATACGAGGAACATATTCCTAGAACACATTAACCCATTAAATCCGGTTTCATGGTCTTTTTGAACCCTTTTACAAAAAGACTTGTTTATAATGGGTTAAAATGTTCTGCATCAATATTCTACGTAAAATTTCACTAGTGGCTATTAAAAGCAAGAAATTCTTAAAACTTAAGAATAATGCGTAAAAATGTAATAAAATTGTTGAAGATAAGCAAATTTCACAATTACCACCAGAACAGCGTGCAAGTTTTTTTCGCTCCCAAAACGGAATTTGACTTAAATCAACCTTACTAAATAAACTTAAAATACATAAATATGCAAATCATTTCCGATTGAATCATAATGGAAAAAAATGTCACGTTCATATTGTCACGCATCGATTCAGATTACGATCAAAACAAAGAAAAGTAAAGAAGATATTTGAATCAAACAAAATACATTATAAAGTAACATTATTGCATAAGATTCTGAAATTAGTCGCACTAAAAAATTCTGACTTGTCTTGCTGAATTCTGACTTTCTTTGAACAGACACGAAAACTACTTCTATTTTTGCCAAGTTCGTTCTGTGTCTTTTCTTGCGTGTATCTTGGAACCAGGACTTCGCCTGCTATTAACGTTGGCACTAATCGTAGTGCTACCTAGCAGCTATAATGTAAAGTAAAAACTAAAATAAAAGTATGTTTTACTTACACTTTTTTTTCATTCTAAATTTGTGCGACGGTCACGTTCGTCACTTGGGAAACGCCCACATATGTATATATAGGACGTTTTACGTCAACTATACCACCTCACTGACCAAAATCTGGTGCGTCTAAATAGGTCATATGATAGCTCATTTTTTTTGTTAAAGTGTCTGCTTTCGAATGTTTTTGAAAAAAAAAAAAATATGGCGGAACAATACGGCGACAAGAAAGATAGGTAGTTGGATAAAATCGTCAAGTTGATTTATTTATCAGGTTATATCTCACAAGCAACACAAGATAATTTAGTGAAATTTTGCAACTCGAGGTCTAGTGTAACTACCTTGTAACGAGTGAAAAGTGGGCGGGATTAAGTAAGTGACACGCCCATTTTCAACAGTTTTGATAAAAAGCTGGGATCACCTATTCGTAAAGATCAGCATTAATTTGTAGAATGTCATAAAATTATATAGTCTCGCATATGGGCGTGGCACTGCCTACAAAACTTCAATACGTTGAAATAACAGAATTAATAAATTAATTTTACTGAAGCTTAGTACAGGGAGCCTACTACATAGGATGTACTTCTGAGCAAAATATGGGTGAAATATCACCAGTGGCGTGGTACCTCTCATATGGGTGAAATGCGTCAAATGGTATAACTCAAAAACCATAAAAAACTAGGTGTATATAACTATATAAAACTAGTATCGCCGGTGGCCAAAATTTGGCCTTTTACTTTGAGATAGATACACTTTTTCCGAGTACCGTTTGATAAAAAAGAAAGCCAGAACATTGAGTGTTCATTAATCGTAGCAACATTTTTTATATGCAGCAGGCTCAGTATATCTTAAAACCGAATAACATAAAAATTGGTGTAGTGCTTGTACCAAAAAATATCGGAAAACATCCAAAATATCGAAAAGATCTCAAAAGTATCGATAAACATCGGTATGTATATCGGTAAAAGTCCAAAAGTATCGAGAAACATCCAAAATCCAAAATATCGATAAAAGTCCAAAAGTATCGAGAAACATCAAAAATATAACTAAAAGTCCAAAAGCATCGAGAAACATCCAAAATATCGCGAAGTATCGATAAACATCCAAAATATCGGTAAAAGTCCAAAAGTATCGAAAAATATCCAAAATATCGGTGCAGAACGTCGACAGAGCGCAACGAAACAGAATTCGTGCAAGCAAGAGAAAAACAACAACAACAAAATTTCTCCCACTCCACTGTCTCGTTCATTTTCTCATCAACACAGCATAACACTGTGGGTGCTGTTGTTGTTGTAATTATATGGGAAACTTTGATCCTGTTTTTAAATGCCTTAATGGCAACTTATGAGAATAATTTTTGGATTCGTGGATTCTACACCACAGTACCTATCATATAAAAAAAAATATCCAAAATCGGTTAAATGGTTAGCTCGCAAAAGGGGCGCAAAAAAACTGTTCACGTATTTATAGATATATAGATATTTTATATATATATATATATATATATATATATATATATATATATATATATGTATATATGTATATATAGATATTTTGTTTCAATTTCGTTGGAAGGTGTGAATTATAAGTACCTTGAAATGAAAAAAATTAGATAGCATTAAATGAGTGCCCCGCCCGCTTCTTGACAAATGAAAATTTTAACTCAATTTTCTTCAAAAAGGTTTTCATTGACCTTCAAAAAAGTTGGATGATGAAATTCACACGTATTTTTTGAACAATTCTAAGCATTTATTTCCTTATGCACTTTATTCGTTAGATACATTGATTTTGAGTAAAAATCCCGGCCGCGTAATTGCAAAAAGTAAAAAAATCGATTTTGGAACGAGAATTTTATCTATACCCCGAAAAATTTTTTGTAAGAACATAAAGCACCTTTGGTTATCCATTTTGTAATGAAGAATATTATAACCAAAAGTGCTCCATTGGGTTTTCTTGGAACAAAAATAGTATTTATTAACTATGTGTTTAATAATATACTTGAAATGCAGTTTATTTAATTTTTGGCAAGGCCAAAGATACCACCCTTACTAATTTTTATTTTTTTTTTTTTTTTTTTTGTTTTCTGAGGGAAGCGTGAGCTTGTGAAGAACTCTGCAAAAAAAGTTTAAATATTACGTATACAAGTAAGAGTTTTACAGTTCATAATGCATTTATAGGAATTTCTTTACATTTTTGGATCAATATGATCAAGATACAAAAGATGGTCAAGTCTGATAAGGAAAAATTTTAATTTACACAATGTGTAATGAAAACATTGTTAATGCAACCTTAAAATGTTGGTAGCTGACACAATATAACATCAAGCAAAAGCTTATAATAATTGCAACCAACTGTTGTTTAATGAAGGCAGCAACATTAGTTGCACAAAATAATGACAACAGTTGAAATACAAAAAAAAAGAATTAAAAAATGTTGCAATAACTAACGTTGCTTTTAGCAACAAAGGCGTCAAGATGTTCACACTAAACAGACCGTGCAGTGTCCCCAATGACACAGCAATGCAGCAGCAGCAGCGTCAGACAAAGTGCAACAACAATTAGTAGCAACAAACACTTGGCGCACTTGCAATGCATAATAATTATCGTATAATTATTATTATTGTTGTTGTTGTTATTGCTGTTGCTGTTGCGCTTGTCATTGCATTATTATTGCTGCTGTTGTTGCTGTTGTAATGCTATTACAATGCTGCCGCTGCTGATATTGCTATTGCTGTTATTGCTGTAACTGATGATTGGCAATTTGTTATTGTTGTCGCGCTTTTTTGTTTTTCTTTACCTTAACCACATTTAACGCTACATTAGGGTACAACAACAACAAAAAACAACAGGTGTTATTTTGCTTTTTTGCTTTTGCTTTTTTGCTTTTGCTATTAACCAACTAACTGTTGTTTACTGATTTATTATGATGTTGCTGACATTTTATGCTTGTCACAATATTTAGTCACTTACTTGTTGGATGTGCTTGATTATGTTGCTGGGCGCTATTTTAATTAAGTTTTTCAGCACTTTTTTTTTGTTTTTTTCTAAGCATATAAGCAAATTATAAGCAACAAAACAAAAACAACTATTGCTTACTTTGTAATTAAGAAACCCCAAAAATTGTTGTTGCAAATTTATGCAAAAGTTTTAATGAAACACATTTTTCAAATTGACATTTCACTCAAAAGCAATTGACAGCCAGCGAGCAGCAATAAACGACAGCAACATGGCGAAATAAAACAAAATTGCTGCTGCATAAATTGGCTACAACATTTGATTACAACAAAAGACAGCAACAGCAGCAGCAAAAAACACAGCATAAAACCTACAATATAAATTATTTCAATTAAAGTTGTTAGAATAAATTAAAAAAACAATAAATCAATAAATTGCGTTTGTAACGATTTATATAAAATTTTGCCAGGAAAAAAAAAAAAAAAAATAAGAGCAATAGCAAAACTCACGAAAAAACAAGGCAAGGCAATAAAAATATTGTTAACAATAAGAGGCAGCAACAGCAGCAATGATTATTTTTGTGCAACAGCAGCGATTGCAATAAAAATTGCTTGGAATATGTAGTGAGAAAGTGTTTATGGTACTCGTATGGTGCAAAGTCAAATTGCTGAGACATAAAATTGCTGCTTAAAATTTTGAAATATCATTTTCTATGGAAGGAATTACCACATAACCCATTTTAAGATGCGAGACGTTTCCAATTTAATGTTTTGAATCAAGCTTAAAATCATAGGGGATGAATATTTTAGTTGTAGTTTTATTCGTTGATAGCGGGGAACTTCTCCATATATTCATAGCTCATTGTTTTATTCTTTAGCTTAGGGTAACCAACTGTCCCGGATTTTTCGGAACAGTCGTGGATTTTATTTTCTCATCCCGAATTCAAAAACATCCCGGAAATATTCCGAATTTTCATAAATGTCTCGGATTTTGGATGGAAGCATAATGAACTGTGGAATTTTCATACCCAACTCCCAGGGTATATCCACTTTGTCCTTCCGTTTGTAACGCGGAGAAGGATGCATGGCAGGCATGGAAACGAATATATATATTGTTGATCAGCGCCAGCTCTTGAATCAATATAACCATATCCGTCTGTCTTTCTGTCCGTTGAAATCATTTTAATATTTTTCTGGAGCAAGATAGTTCGTTGAAATTTGATGCACTGCCTTCGTCGTCAAAGTTACTTTGACATATTGAAAAAAATCAAAATCGGTCAACGGACACGCCTAACGCTCATACAAAAAATACATTCAAAATGCAACTTTAGGAGTGTTTTTCTCGTCAATGCAACTATAATATGTACACATAAGTATTATGGACGATAAGCGCAAGCTATGAGCAAAAACCAAGCGATCTCGAACAAGAGGGCGTGGCGCCTCCAAAATAAGCAGAAGTTTTAAATTGATATACTTAAAACATTTTTTGAGATAGTCCAAGCAAATTTCACTCAGACACTAAGAAAAAGCTATGTCAATTCAGACAAGAGGTTGTGGTACCACCCTAACTAAAGGATGATCCAATACGAGGTGCCTTTTTCGACTGGGTTGTTTTGACAGCTGTTATGTGTCAAATTGCTTGTCCATAAGACGTTTTTGATCAGTATTCAATACGACTCAATCTTGAATAGACTTACTCCTGAACAACATTCATTAATTGTGGAAATCAAAACCAAAATCAGTCATTAATTACTGAATGTTCTTTAACATCATTTTGGTCGTTATGAGAGTCCAACTGAGCGCACTATTCTAAACACCGTCACCAGATTTCGAAATTATTTTACACTGTTGGACATTCATCATTCAACCAGAGTGCATGAGCCCGTAATTTAGTGAATATTGCTACAGTAGCAGGGAGTGTTCGTGAAAATCGTGTTCAATCCATTCGTCGCCGATCTCAAGCTTTGGGCATCTCTTATGGATCATTGTGGCGTATCTTGAGGCGTGATCTTGGTCTGAAGGGTTATGGAATACAGCTCGTAGAAGAATTTAAGCCAGCTGATCATGGTTTACGTTTTCATTTTGGTTTATGGGCCTTACAACAACTTCAAATTGATCCATTATTTTATCGAAAAATTGGGTTTAGTGACGAAGCACATTACTGGTTGAACGACTACGTTAACAAGCGAAATTGTCATATTTGGGCCGATAACCAACCAGAAGAAATCCAAGAGCTTCCAATGTATCCCGATAAATGTACTGTTTTGTGTGGTTTATGGGCAGGAGGCATCATCGGATCGAATTTCTTCAATAATGCGGATGGAACCCGTGTAACGGTCAATGGTGCTCGCTACAGAGCAATGATCAATGAATTTTTGACAGTGAAATCAAGTGAGTGAAGTGCAAGTTAGAAAAATAGAAATCACAAAAGGGCCACTGAACCTACAAGGATCACTGAAAAGACAAACATTCGAAGTGCCACAGGATCAGTGGAAATAAATAAACAAAGTGCTATAGGATCAACAAGGAGCAGTCTAAATAGATCTTCAAAGTGCTTCAATATCAAAGAAAATAAATCATCTAAGTACTACAGGATCAACAAGAACCAGTAATAGTAAATAATCAATATCAGAGCGCTGCTGAGTTACAACAGTGTGCCAAGAAGTACAATGATCCATGACATCAGTCAAGCAATAGCATTCATAATGCTGCTTAAGAAAGTGAGCGAGGGAAGTAGAATCGTTAAACCAAACTTCACAGGAGTTCGTGGCCCTAAAATGTCTTTCCGATCCTGTCCGGATTTTAGGCGAAAGTAAGGGATAGTATTTTCTTTACGGTCGTTGGGGATAACAGAATTAGCTTGGGACAAAAAATTAGCTAGGGACTTGCAAATAAATATTTTTGTAACTCACCGGAACAAAAATCAATAAAGAAACGAAGTAAAATTGAACAACTGTGTTCTTATTTTCAAGAACCTAGGACCAGCGATTTTAACCCCAGGCATAGGGAAAGTTCGTTACATTTATTAACCTTAAAAAATCAAAAAAAGTAAACAAAACCAATTTTTTTGTTAGTAAATTATTCACATATCAACATTTTTCACTTGGCTATAAATGACACCACTCACTTTGCCTATATCATCATCAATAACAATTAAAAAAAAAAAACATAATTTATTACCTTTTAAACATTTAAACAACTCAAAGAAAAAATAAAAACAAAATGAACAGTAACATATAGAAAACAGACAAAACCCAAATCAAAATGTTTAAAATATTTAGTGCATTACTAACTCTAATGGCTGCGCGTAGTGTTGGCAACCTGCTCCTCTAAAAGCACACACTCAACCGTACGCAGCATGTTGCTCGGACACTTGTTTTTTTTTTTGTTGTATATACATAGTGGCGGCAGCACGCACGCATACACAATAAATTGCAACACAATTTACGCTTTTCTGCACGCATTTTCGCACAGAAAATAGAAAAAAAATGCTAAAATATTAAATAAAAACCAAAGCAAATAAATGGTGCTGCAATTTGCGCATGCGCAACGTCGTTCAAAGTTTTGTAGGTGCGCTCAACATGACAACGCAGGTTGCTACAACAGAGCACGACAGCAACCACCGCCACAACAAGCAACATGAGTAACAAGCGCCATAATGGCTCCACATTTTTTAAGAATGAATTTGTTTTATTGAAAACTTTATGTGTTGTTGGTTTTCATGTCAAAAGCGCATTTGTACTCAAATTTTTTATTGACTGAGTTGTTTGTCAGTTGGCAAGTAACAATTTTTTATTTTTTTTTTTTCATTTTTGTTTGAAGCATTAATTAAAAAATATTGTTAGTATCAAAAAAACAGTTACAAGTTAAATTGTAACTTCTATATCTTATTCGGTAGAAAAATAAAACCAGAAAAATCACTCCATAAAATTATCACCAAATTATTGCTACTTTTATACCTATTTATGAAGACTCTTCAATAAAAAGGTTGAGGTTATGATTACTTGTGTTAACTTAGTCTCTTAGATTGTCAAAAACCGATCGATTCTGACACACATTGAAAATTTCGTCATAAACAGTCGGATATTTTTGGAGTTCTTTTAGTTCTTGAACATAAAACAAACATTCAATTTTAGATACTTTTATATTTAGATTGTTCGAAATATTGAAAAGTACTTAGAGCTAACAAATGTTGAAAACTATTTTTAACAAAACTTTTCGTCATATATTTGCAAATAGGCTTTCATGGACCACAGTGACATTTGGTGACTGGATCCCAAACCTTTTTCTAATATTTTCATATAAATCTTGCAATACATATTTAACAAATTTTTCTACTTTACCAAAAACAATTCGAGCAATATATTACACCAACCGACACAATTTTGCACAACTGAAAAAACCCAACTAATTCTGAAAATTTGCCTAAAAATAAGTTTTACGTGTCTTCCCGATCTTCTGGATCAGGTCAAAGTTTTTTTTAATCGGTTTTTCAAGTTTTTTACGTATATTCAAGTGTTGAATCGACTCACAAAATTTCACGATCCGCACATCTGAGGTATATCATGTTCTGAGAAGGCTTATGCAGAATATTAAGAGAAATATTTTTGTAGAAAACTTTAACCCTCTACATCCCCCACAAATGGCTCATTCTGACCATTTCTCAAAAAGGTACAAAAATTACGCCTTAAATTGGGAAATAATGGATCAATATGTACCACAGAAATATTTGCTATAAAACTTCACTAATAGTTGCCGAACACTAAAAAGTCGAAAATTCACCGCGAAGGCCAAAAAATCGTCAATATCAATAAACACCCCACACATTTCATGTGAATTAAATTTTTTAACTTCTTATTTTTATGTTTTATTTCTTGACTTCGGTGACCCCTAATGAAATTTTTCGTAGAATATTTTGTATAATATTTTTACCTATTATAGCCCGTTTTTTGGGAAAAGGAGTCAAACAGACCCACAAAAACAGCATACAATGGGTTAATATGTTTAAAAAATGTTTCCTATGTGATTTGGCTATGACCTTGGGACAACAAGTTTTATCCAAAACGTTGTTCACGGTGGGATGAAATTTCGAAAATTCGTTTCTTTTGCCTATTTTAGCTAAAAAAACAATATCTTTCTAATGTTAAGTATCAGATATAATTTTTTTTCTATACCTTGACTCAAAATGAAAAATCTGAGATGTTGGACGATTCACTCGAAGTATTTTTGGTATCGTAGTTAAATAAAACCCATGCCATTTTATTAAAAACCTCGGCTTCCCAGTGTGCCAGACGGTTCAAATCTTCGCTTTTTTATCCGTTACGGATCCGTTACTGATCCGTTGGCGGGAGAGATTCCCAAAAAATAAACGAATCGTTTTTTTTTTTGGAATTTCTCCCGCAAACGGATCAGTAACGGATCCGTAACGGGTAAAAAAGCGAAAATATGAACCGTCTGGCACACTGGGTTAATACGGTTGGGCTTTATTTGACTTTAATAAAATTTCTCCAATATTTTAAATATTTTTCCAGATTCTCAATATTATTTTATTATTTTCAAAATTTTTTGTTGGAGTTGATAGAGGAGACCTAGACGAACAAAAATTGCACCTAAGAGGGAAGGGTATAAAATGTACCCATGAGGAGTTATAGGGTTAAAACTGATTTTCTAACTTGATTCAGAAAAAAAAACCCCAGCCTTTTAGAAAAATTTTTTTTATAAGAAACTTTCAGCCAATTGTATGAACTTTCTAAGAGTTTAAAAGGATTTCGCAAAGTTCTGGAGCTCTAAATTTGATGGTTTTTTGTGGCGGCCTCGAGTCGTGTTCTTTCGCGCCGCCATATTAGAAAAATGGCGTCCAGATTTTTACAAATATCTCTTTAACGGTTACATTTAGAGAAAAATATTGTGGCGCAATATTGTAGCTTGTAAAATTTTCTATAAAAATAATCTTTCAATTGTTTCTGTACTACTTATAACTCAGGAGATATCCTAATTCAAAATTTGAAAAAAATTAGTAAATTGTGCATGCCGCTTATGAGTAGGCACAGTGATGTATTGAGTTTAAAATTACGATAACTCATGAACGGTGAGTCACACGTTCAAAGCAAAAACATTTATTTATATTGAATTACTTCCAATATCAGCTACATTTTATTTTTTTTTTTCACATGACCTATAGTTTACGAAATATTTTTTCAACAAACCTAAAATTTAGAAAAAAACCGTTTTTTCAAAATAGCTCCAAAATGGTTCGTCTAAGAAAAAAATTTGTTCATATATTTTGTAGAACATTCAATTCCCTATAAGAGTCTCTCCGAGCTGTTTTTTCGTCAGACTTACCCTTCATGAGATATCGTGACTTGAAAATCATTCAAAATTGAACATGGTATGGAGCATAGTACAATGTTCAATTTTGAATAATTTTCGAAACGCGATATCTCATGAACGGTAGGTCAGACGAAAAAACCGTTTGGAGAGACCCTTAAAGAAAATTGAAAGTTATACAATATGCGAGAAATTTTTTTTTTTTCTAAAACGAACCGTTTGGGGCTATTATGAGAAAACGGTTTTTTTCTTAATTTTAGGTTTGTTGATAAAATATCTCGTAAACTATAGGTCATGTGAAAAAAATAAAATGTAGCTTATAGTGGAAGAAATTCCCTATAAATAGGTGTTTTTACTTTGAACGTGTGACTCACCGTTCAGGAGTAATTGTATTTTTAAGCTCAACACATCACTGTGCATACTCATAAGCGGCTTGCACAATTTACAAATTTTTTTCAAATTTTGAATTAGGATATCTCTTAAGTTATAAGTCGTACGGAAACAAGCTACAATATTACTTCACAATATTTTTCTCTTAATGTAACCGTTAAAGAGATACTTGTAAAAAACTGATTTTGGACGCCATTTTTCCAATATGGCGGCGCGAGCGAACACGACTCGAGGTAACAAAGTTAAAATTCTGAAAGACCACATCCAAATCTATAAAATAATTCATTTGCAAAAATCCGACCTCAAATTAAAAAAATGATATGACTAATGTGCTATCGATTTAAAGAAAATTTAACGAGGATTCCAAAAAAAATTATGAAAAAGCATGTTAATTGGACCCTTTTCATACTAAAATGACCACCAAAGTCAAAATTAAAAAAAAAAAATTTAAATATCAATTTTAAAATCCAGATCTTTGCGAAATCCATTTGAATTCAAACAAAAACTTTATGTATATCGCAAAATTATCTTCATTTTTCTTGCCCAAAACTTGTCCCGATAGTAATGTCAAAATAACGTTAATCAACACAATATCTGCATTTTCGGAAATCTTTATTTTGATCACAGCTGCAACAAACATCCTCAACAATTTATGAAATCATGACCAAACAGAATGCCCCACTGCAAAGAAATTCGCAAAGCAAAAGCAACACCACCACCTACTTACTAGCGATGTAAGTTAGTCATCTAGTTGGCAACACAAACTAGTTGGCAATACATTTTACTGCTAACCAGCGGAATTTGTTACACTTGTCGCAGTGCTGTTGCGGCTGCAGCCGTTGCTTGGCGCTAACGCGCCACAAAAATAAAAATAAAACCATTTGGTCACAGCGTACAAAAGTTGGTGTTGATTTTTGTTGATGCTTTTTTTATAACTTTATTTTGTTGTTTGTGTCCAAGTGGCGTTGCATGACAACGCTTTTGTATGCTGCAGGTGCATAAAAATGCAATAAAACACGGCTGCAGCAACAACAACAACAACAACGGCAATAATACAAAAAGTTGCTTACTAATAGCAATGAAAAGCAAAATTTTACAAAATAAAATACTTTTTGAAGGAAAAACCAGAAAAAACTTTAAAGAAAAGTTTGTTATTTTAGTCACAAAAACTATGAGGGCGCCACAATCGTCGCAAATGGGCAGCTGAGCGGTAATTAAAATATCAAATTTTGATAGAAAGCCAACAACAGCAGCGGTGTGTACTGTTATAAACACAACAATTGTGCAAAAAAAATGCTGCGCTATTACTATTGTTATTAACAACAATTGCAGCTGCGATAATTAGCAATGAAGGCGACAACACAATGACTTGATCAGCAACAAATGCACAGTGGGCGTTTGAATCGAAAATGGAGAGCTTTGTGTGTTATTTATGAAAAAGCGTAGAAGTCATATGTTGCTACAAAACTAAGCTTCAAAGTATTGTCATCATTCTTTAAGAGTATGACCACTATGTTGTATTGCAATCAAAATCAAAATATCAATTCAACCTTCTTTGAAAGGTCTCTTATTATTCTACACCAGGCTGTTTACTTTACTGGGCTAACACTTTCCTTTTATTACACTGTAATCGAACTGGTTGGTAATTACGGTTCAATTCACGAAGGTGAAGATGATGATGAACATGAACATGAATATGAACATGAACAGGAACATGAACATGAACATGAACATGAACATGAACATGAACATGAACATGAACATGAACATGAACATGAACATGAACATGAACATGAACATGAACATGAACATGAACATGAACATGAACATGAACATGAACATGAACATGAACATGAACATGAACATGAACATGAACATGAACATGAACATGAACATGAACATGAACATGAACATGAACATGAACATGAACATGAACATGAACATGAACATGAACATGAACATGAACATGAACATGAACATGAACATGAACATGAACATGAACATGAACATGAACATGAACATGAAAATGAACATGAACATGAACATGAACATGAACATGAACATGAACATGAACATGAACATGAACATGAACATGAACATGAACATGAACATGAACATGAACATGAACATGAACATGAACATGAACATGAACATGAACATGAACATGAACATGAACATGAACATGAACATGAACATGAACATGAACATGAACATGAACATGAACATGAACATGAACATGAACATGAACATGAACATGAACATGAACATGAACATGAACATGAACATGAACATGAACATGAACATGAACATGAACATGAACATGAACATGAACATGAACATGAACATGAACATGAACATGAACATGAACATGAACATGAACATGAACATGAACATGAACATGAACATGAACATGAACATGAACATGAACATGAACATGAACATGAACATGAACATGAACATGAACATGAACATGAACATGAACATGAACATGAACATGAACATGAACATGAACATGAACATGAACATGAACATGAACATGAACATGAACATGAACATGAACATGAACATGAACATGAACATGAACATGAACATGAACATGAACATGAACATGAACATGAACATGAACATGAACATGAACATGAACATGAACATGAACATGAACATGAACATGAACATGAACATGAACATGAACATGAACATGAACATGAACATGAACATGAACATGAACATGAACATGAACATGAACATGAACATGAACATGAACATGAACATGAACATGAACATGAACATGAACATGAACATGAACATGAACATGAACATGAACATGAACATGAACATGAACATGAACATGAACATGAACATGAACATGAACATGAACATGAACATGAACATGAACATGAACATGAACATGAACATGAACATGAACATGAACATGAACATGAACATGAACATGAACATGAACATGAACATGAACATGAACATGAACATGAACATGAACATGAACATGAACATGAACATGAACATGAACATGAACATGAACATGAACATGAACATGAACATGAACATGAACATGAACATGAACATGAACATGAACATGAACATGAACATGAACATGAACATGAACATGAACATGAACATGAACATGAACATGAACATGAACATGAACATGAACATGAACATGAACATGAACATGAACATGAACATGAACATGAACATGAACATGAACATGAACATGAACATGAACATGAACATGAACATGAACATGAACATGAACATGAACATGAACATGAACATGAACATGAACATGAACATGAACATGAACATGAACATGAACATGAACATGAGCATGAACATGAACATGAACATGAACATGAACATGGACATGAACATGAAGGTATATTCAAAAATATGAAAACAAAGTATATAAATAATAAGTAATGAAATAGTTCCACCTAACTCAAATTTCATTCCACTGTTTCACTTGTAAAAGAGACAGCATATGCGCCAGCGACAGTGCAGTAAACTTTGTGCATTTCTAATTGGCGCAAATTGCGACATTTTGGCTTATATGTCGACAAATCTTGCCAACAACAGCAGCAACAGCTGCTGGTTTTAACAAAATAAATAAATAAATAGGTAAATAAAAAAGAATTTAGTACTTGATCCCACATATTCTCTTTAGATATTTACAATAAAACCGCCCACCCACCTACGCTTGGGATTTCGAACAGAAAACCGAAAACATAAATCTGTTTTATGATGATTTGTTGGTACGAAGAAACCCAATTTTTTCACTTGCAACACACAAAATTTGTTCAAATGATGCGATTCGATCGATGGATTGCCAACTACGCTGATCGTGTCGAACTTTAGAAGCAAAATTTATTGTTGCTGTTTTTGCGCGTCACATAGACGCCAGCCATATAGAATAGCGCAACTTTTATTGTTGTTTTTGCACTGCACACACATGTTGCTGGAATCCAGCAGCAACAGCGATGAAACGTGCAAATTATTGCATATTTTTGCAATTATTTAAGTTTTACATAAAAATCACATACAAAAATGAAAAATGCAAAATTCAAATAAAAATTCATTTTATTGATTTTCCCAAACAGGCAACAACAACAACAACAAATAACACCACATGTGCCGCTGAGCTGCAATTTGTAAAAATTTTAATTTTAATAAAAATCACATATTGAAAATTCCAAAACAAAAATTCCACCACCACCACCACCCATTGCCAGTGGAAATCAGACGTTCAAAAAGCTACGTCGATCACTTATTTAGCGGCCATATTGTGTTGTATCATGGAAAACGAGGTCACAGCTGGTCAACAAATTGTGTGAATTAGCGTGCAGTTTGATTGACGGAAGATCGACCAGCATACGGCTGGCAGGAACGCAATGCAGTGTCAATGTAACGCCATTCATAAGACACACAATATATTCAACTGATCGCACATTGATCTTGTCAGTTATTTAATAGAGGCCAAAGATCAGCTGGTCACACTCAGCGCAATCTGTTATCATGAAGAAATTTTAACATTTTTCATAATGAGGATCATGTGTCGCAAGTCAGGAATGTGTTAATTTTACAAAGTGATCGAGTGTTGATCATCAAAATAATCATTCCATAGCTTAGGCTAGATTGAATTGTTGGCTTAGCAATAGATGTTTGTAAAGATGGAGTTGTAAAGAACAGGACTTCTCTATTAAAAATAGATCAATGATCTGCACTTTTGCATAAGTTATAATAATTTCATAATTTTAAGTGGATAATCGTTAAATTTTTGCTAAGTGAGCCTATAAAAATCATTCCTGCGTATAGATGATACTGGATTGTCAACATCATAAAAGTCCGACAGTAAATTAATACGGAAGATCATTAAATGAATGACATTTTAATGTTATTATTTCTCAATTTACTTATCATTTGTCGGCTACTGCTAATCTTGACTAGACTCACGGAGTAAAATCAATGCAGAAACGATCATTTATTGCATTTTTGTTTTATGGTCATTGATATGCACATTGGCGTGCAGTTGTTGAAATAAGCACTTTGTAAATGCGTAGTTGCATCGATCGAGCAAGATGATACTAAAAATTTACATTTTGAAAAACATTTAAGTATTAACACTTGATAAACAAAAACATAAAATTCTTTAATTGACGACAGATCATAAAAATGCTTTCGAAACATTTGCATAGTAGTGTTTATTTGACTATAAGAAAATTTGATTGAATTTTTGGTACAAATTTCAATGAACCCAAGAGGAAAAATTTCAAGCGCTTCTTAACCAATCAGTTCTAAAGCGCTTGTTCCCATAGAAATTTAGATGCACTAACAAAAATATTTCTTGTGAAACTGCAGAAAGCATTCAAATATCGAATTCCGTTTAGATAGACATGCTTGCTTCAATATTTGAGTAGTATTTCAAAAAAGGAAGAGGAAGAGATATATAATAAAATATAAAAAAAAAACATAAATGTTTTTAAAATTTTACAAACATGTTAAAAAAGTTTGCCAAGGATTCGGGTTCGATCCCGGGCTTATTTTATTTTTTATTTTCCTTTCTGTTATTAACTTACTTTTGTTTAATTGAATAAAAAACTACACAATGATTTTTTGTAAGGCATTCGAATATCAAATTCTGTTTGGACAGACAGTTGCTTTATATACAAATTTTATACCTCTTCATCATATACATCTGCGGTGGAGAGGTCTAACAAGTTTGTAATTGTAAGTAAAAATAATATTTTTTATTTATCGCACTTGGTTTGAATCCTGCTGCGTACTTATTATGTTAATTTTTTTTTTTATTTATTTGAAAGTACGCTTACTTGATCCAGTGGTACATCGCGCCCTCCTTACAAAACTGATTGCGTCTGTGATTCTTTCGCTCGTTGGATAATACTCTATTAACGCTGGAGTTCCTCATAGTTCCGCCCTATCCCCGTCTCTTTTCTTTGTTTTCAACGATGATCTTCTGTCATCAACCACTTCTTTGCAGATGACAGCAGCATTTGTCATTCATAATACTTCAAAAAGTGCTGAGGAGATTGAGAGAAGACTAAACCCTAACAAATGACCTCAAAACAATATTCGAGTGGGGTTGAGCTGATCGTGTCAAATTTAACGCCAGCAAGACCCAATGCCGTTTGTTATCTCACAGACGAGAAGATTGGGAATTTTGTTTATGTGGTCGAAAAAACTTTTTTTTACTCAAGCCAAGGCAAAAAAGTGTATAAGGAAAAAAAATCGTCCTAAAATATATGTAAGACTTTTTGCAGAATTTTTGCGGGCATTTTATAATTTTTATAATTGGTCAAAAAAAATAGTGAAAAAGTTCCAAAAGTTTCTGAGAAAAACTTACGCGTATTTCTTCGACTTATTAACTTTTTTCGTAAGACTTTTTCCGACCGCATAAACAAAATTTCCATGTTCGAGTAGCCCGTTTAGTAAAAAATTATCGAAATTTTTCTTGGTTCGCTAGATATATTAAAAAACTGCAAAAGGGTGCATTTCCACCCTCTATTTTAATAAGACTCCGCGGTTTTTTAGATCCTACACCCAGGGTATATTCACTTTGTCCTTCCGTTTGTAACGAAGAGAAGGGGGCGTAGCAGGTATGGAAAAGTGTATATATTCTTGATCAGCGTCACCTCCTGAGTCGATATAGCCATGTCCGTCTGTCTGGCTGGCAGGCAGGCTGGCTGGCTGGGTGTGTGTGGAAATACATTTTTTGGGAAAACTGAGCAAGATAATTCAATGAAATTTGGTATTCTGCCTCCGTCGTAAAAGTTACCTCGGGGGATTGAAAATGAGCGAAATTGGTCAACGGACACGCCTACCGCCTATACAAAAAATATATTCAAAATGCAATAATAAGAGCATTATTTGCAATAACAGAAGCAAAATACACATAAATACTAGAGAAGGTAAGTACATATAAGCTCTAAACAAAAACCAGGTGAATTCAGACTAGAGGGCGTGGCACCTCCCATATAAACAAAAGTTTCAAAATGTTATACGGAAAGCGTTTTTTGAGATAACCCAACCAAATTACACTCAAACACTCGGATCTATAAATGCAAGCTATACGCAAGATCTAGGTTAACTTGGACAAGAGGGCGTGGAACCTCCCATATAAGCAAATGTTTCAAAATTATATAATGAAAGTGTTTTTTGAGATAATTCAACCAAATTTCACTCAAACACGAAGAACATCAATTGTAAACTCTGTGCTTAAAGTAGGCGAAGTAAGATAAGAGGGCGTGGCACCTCCCATATAAGCGAAAGTTTCAAAATGCTATACTGAACGATTTTTTAAGAAAACCTAACCGAATTTTACTCAAATACTCAGAACAGTAAATGCAAGCTCTACGCAAAATCAAGGTAAGCTCGGAGGCGAGGGCTTGGCACTTCCCATATAAGCAATTTGTTCTTATACTCACCTAATAATATACTTGAAATGCAGTGTAGGGTATTTAGTTTCTGGCCAGGCCAAAGATACCACCCTTACTAGTTTCTTTTTAAATGACTCATTTACCGATTTCTGTAATAAAAACCCGTAAATGTCTTAGTTCCTTTTTGGCATGTTTTTAAGGATCTAATCAATAGACTAACAGATCATGTATTCGGTAAGTCGATAAAAGTAGTTAGCATTTTTTGAAATGCTCATTTCCCGTCAATAGTCAACCAAATTATGAATTTTTTTTTTTTAAATTTTTGTATTTTTAAGCAAATTTTTATAAAAAAAAACAAAAATTTTTTTATATGATTTTTTTATTAAATTTACAACTTTTAAAACTAAATTACTATTTTTATCAATAATCATAGTCTTCTTTTTTTTAAAAAAATTTCTTAAAAATCTTTAATAAATTTGACAAATTTAAAGACTACTTTTAGACTGAGCAAAGGATGGGATATATTTTTTTTTAAATTTTATAGCTAAAAAAACCGAGTGAACGATCACTAAAATATTCTTCGTTGCCGAAAGAGGGTAAAAATGTTTACCGACCCCCACTGACCTTACCTCATCAATATTTCTCTCAAACATACTACCCTCTTTTTCCACCCCTTAGGGGGGCTCCCATACAAAATTTTGGTAAATATATCAAAAAATTCCTCATTGCCGGGAGCGAGCAAAAATGTTCACCGACCCTCATTAACTTCTCCTCTCCAATAATTTTCTCTAATATATTAACCCTGTTTATCCACTAATTAAGGGGGCGACGCGTCGATACAAAATTTTGATAAAAATATAATATATATAAAAAGTACTTATTGCCGGGAGAGGAGAAAAATATTCACAGACCCCATTAATTTTTCCTCCTCATAATTTTTCTTGAACCTACTATTCTCTTTTTTCACCCCTTAAGGGGGCTTCTATGCAAAACTTAGAAAGAAATATCAATTCAAGGAGATGCAAAAGCGAAATGCTATCCGGAACGGTAAGTAATACTCCATATATGTACTTACAAAAAAAAAAAAAAAAAAAAAAAAAAAAAAAATATAACACATAATTTATTCTTATTCAAATTGCGTCAGTCACATTAATTAATTATGTTAATTTAATTGAAACATGTCAACAGCAACATATTTTCATAGCTAACACTTAGTGATGCGATCGTGCTAAGGTTGTGACAGATAAGAATTCTTCAGGTTTTCCAACAAATGATTCAACTAATAATTTCAGTGCTTTAACTATAAAATATCAAAGCTGAAAACAAAAACAAATTGCAAATAGTCGCACTAAGTACGCATTACATTGGCAACATGTTGCTCAGTGTACTACTGTGGCGCATTTAATTTTTGCTAATATGCATGATTATGCGAGATATCTTGATAATATGTTATGTACAGTACACTACTGTTGTTGTTGATGTTGTTGTCGCTTTCAACGTCGTCATCGTAAATGTCTAACTCCCACAACTATCGACAACAGCAGCCGGCAGCAGCTGCAATTGTTGCTCGTTGCTGACACCTCGCTTTGTTGTAATGACATAACATTATCGGTTGTTGCATCTGATGTGTCACTGACTTACCGGCTAACGGTCTATTTGTTTGAGAGTCTAATGCGGGGGGGGGGGGGGGGTGGTGTCTCTAATGCGATCTAACTAAAACTGCTGACTAACATTCCAACAATGAATTGCACACCGCTATTGCAATTATATTGCCAGCAACAAGTGTTCGTTGCAATGAAATTACCAGAATTGTCAAATAATGCATTTTTGTATTTCTAGCAGTATTAAAGTTTAAAAAAATTGAAAATTTTTATAAGCCATAAGTGAATGCATTGTTTTACTTTGAGCGAAAATCAGCAGCATTTTTTTTTTTTTTCCAAACATAGTTGGCTATGTGTTAGTGTGCGTTTGACAGCGACTGTCAGTGCATAAAAATGCAAATTAAGATCAAACTGCGATCGCGAACGTAGATCGACTGTGGAGATCAACGTGAAATTATCATAAACGACGTCAACAACATTTTATATTGCACTCTTGGCTCTGGCAATTGAATGTTGCGCTGTCAGTTGTCAATAGCATTAATGTCATGGCGTTTAGAATTTATGGAAAGGGAAGACAGAACTAAATCACCGTAATGACAATAATAAGCGCAATATGAAAATAATAAAAATTCCAACAAAGAGTTGGAAAGTAATAAATCGTGTGTGCTGAAGTGATTAATCTATTGTCTAAGCTCTAAAGATATTCATCCAACTGTAAGATTAGCATTTATGGCTGAATCTCCGAAAAATGTACCAAAACATGCCAGTTTTTTTTCACACCTACTTCATATATTTTTTAAGGCCTACATTTTGTAACCTTTTGAAAACCGCGTAAGAACTTTCAGGGTTTTTTTCTGTAAGTTTTTCTGAAACCATACACTTATGCATTTAAAAAACAAAAATGTTGTTTTAGTCTTAAAACGCTTAAATAAACTTTTTAAAACATCAGTTTTTAGGGTTGCCACCTACTTATTTTTTCAAAATTTGTTTAAATAACCAGGTGGCAACACTGAAAATTTATGTTGGATTTTGAAGAAATTTATTTAAGCTTTTTATGACTGAAATTTAATTTTTATTTTTTAAATATATGCGAAACTAACACAAAAAAAAAAAACAAGTGGCAACACTAAAAGTTTTTTTCTACAATATAAAAACAAATTTATACCAGCGGTTCCGAAGCCAAAAATTTAAATTTAGTCAAAAAAAGTAAGATTTCAACAAAATTTTTTAAAATTCCAAGTGGTAACCCTAAAACTATTTGAGAAGTTTATTTATGCATTTTACATTTTTTTTTTTTTTCATTTAAAAATCATACAAGGAACTTAGAACACATTAATCCATTATTGGTTTTATTGGTCTTTTTGACCCTTTTTTCAAAAACGGGATTACTGTATTTTGAAACTTTTGCTTATCTTGCTTTTGAGATGCCACGCCCTCTTGTCCGAGTTCGTCTAGTTTTAGCTCAGAGCATGAATTTATAGTCCTAAGTATTTGAGTGAAATTTGGTTGAATTATCTCAAAAAACTATTTCAGTACAGCATTTTGAAACTTTTGCTTATATGGGAGGTGCCACGCCCTCTTGTTCGATTTCACCCATTTTATGCATTTTTAATATATTTTTTGTATGGACGGTAGCGTGTCCGTTGACCGATTTCGCTCATTTTCAATCCCACGAGCTAACTTCGACGACTGAGGCAGTGTACCAAAATTCATTGAATAACTTTGCTCAGTTTTCCCAAAAAATTTACATATATACTTTTCTATATCTGCCACGCCTCTTTCTCTGCGTCACAAATGGAAGAACAAAGTGAATATATCCTGGGTGTAGGGTATAAAAATTGGTACAACAAATGCACTACGCAACTGAAGGTAATTTAACGAGGATTCAAAAGAAATTTATAAAAGGGTATGTTAATAGGACCTTTTTCGTACTAAAATGATCGCCAAAGTAAAGAAAAAGGAAAATAAATTCAAAATAGCAACTTTAAAGGTCCAAAACTTTGCGAAATCAGAAAATCAGTTTTAACCCTTTAACTCCTCAGGGGTACATTAGACCCTCCCTCAGGTGCATTTTTTTATTAGTCTAGGCCTCTTCTATCACTTCTCAGAAGCTTCGTTATCTTATGCGAAAGCACCCTTTATAGATACTAAGTTTCATATTCTCATGCCCATTACTTTACTACTGTGGATATGTATCAAATTTCATCTTGCTGAGTCAATTGGTTTGAGAGATATGATGAATAAACTTTTTGAAGCCTATGACCCAAAATTTTCCGATACTAACACACTAAATCATTTTAAAAACGAAATGTTGCGGAAAAATTGTATTCATTATCAAGTCAACATGCATCGGTTCAGTGGAAGTCTCAAACATCGGGATTACAAATTTTGTCTGTTGCCAGAAAAAAAGGTTTCTCGGGATATTAAACTAAAAACTTAAAACTTATATTTGTTTACATCAATGTTATTGTAATCTCTGCTGTCAGCAACTTGTTGACAACTTCATACCAAAGATGACAAACATTTGAATTAAGAAGCTTATAAATGTTGAAAGAAAGAAGAAGAAGAAAAAACTGATTACAAGACACGCGTCAGCAGCTGAGAATCTGCAACAACAAGAAGGCATCATATGGTCAGCCAACCAACATGGCCTTTGCGTAGAAGCAGTAACGCATGTTGACGACGATTATGTTGTCATTCATGTGTGGCAACAGAAACTGTAAAACTCCAAGATAACATCACAAGCACATATTGGCAATACCAAGAATACGGCATCGTATTTAGAATGCAACAACATTAGTTCTGGTAACGCTAGAGAATTCTTAACTTTTCTTTAGCAATGTTGCCGTTTGTTTCTTCTCCATCATAATTTTCCATGAAAAGATAAAACGACTACGATCGCTGATCAAAATATTTACATACAAAAGTCACCAAGCCACAACCAATTGCATTTGCGTTTTTTATCAGCAACATCGGGTGCACCAGCGAGCGACACTAATAACAACGACGACGACGACGGTAATTGTAATAACAACAACAACAACCGGCATAACAAGTGGCAGCAAAAAAAAATGTTGCTGCAATTGCAATGACGTTAGCAACAACAGCGTGTGGCAATGCAATTCAATTAGTTTTGCTGCAGCAGCGCATTATTAATGGTGATATTTATCAATGAAAGACATCGGAAAATTTTTGAGAAAATGCATTCGACAGCTCGACCAACTTGGTTGACCGAAATAATTATTCAATTAGAACTTTGTGTTATATCTCTAACTAAGCGAAGAAAGAAACTAACGGGGTTGTTACTGGAATATTCGCTAGATTGTTTGTCAGTCGGACTTTATAACACTACTGCAACTACTAAATCCTGGCAAGCAACCTGAAATCCATCTTCCTATTGATTATTCTGTATGATCATTGTCAACAAAAGAAACTGGATAGCAGCAATGCTATGGCGTTTAGCTCCTGTACTTAGGAGGAGTACACCTTTACTCCTAGTTTAAAGGAAGGTCTTAAATACAATTTAGAGTACCCTTAAAATTGCAAAGACAATGCGATAGCCTGTCAAGCTGAAATTATGTCTTGTTTGCTGAGTTGACAGTTTTCGCGTAGCTTTTTTTTCGATTGATCATATGATACATACGATCTTGTCTCTGCTTGTCAAACAATATACTTAACTAGGTATTTTGCATTTTGTGAGTCAATTCAAAAATGGAAATGAACATGGCAAAAGTGTAGTTGCTGTATTTGACATAACAATGTGGCAACATCTATATTTGAGCAAACGTTCAAAGCAATTTATGTTGTGCAAGATTTAAGCAACTTGATCGACAGCTGATTCCTAAAAAGTTTTCAACGCTTCCACGTCTAATTCAACTTTGCTCATAGTCAATTTTAGATTGAAACTAGGGGGTTACTTTTGGCCTGATCAAAAATTTAATACCCTACACTGCAGTATTTTAAAAATGTTGCTTGTATTCGAGGTTTCCATGCCCTCTTAACTGAATTCACCTAGTTTTTGCTCAGATCTTGCACTTACTATTCCAAGTATCTATGCGAAATTTGGTTTAATTACCTCAAAAACGCTTGCACTGCTAAAATACGTAAACTTAGGTATCTGAAGTTAGCAGACCATCTTTAGTTTTCAAAAAATTTTTTGATGAGGATATAACCAGACAATTAACCGATATTTAATCGTGGAAAAGATTTTTATACAGGGTGGTCTAAGCAGAGATAACGAACATAGCACCCTGTATTCTTAGAAAAAAAAAAACGGAATTTTTATTCAATTATCTTATTCCACACTGAAAATAAGCAAAGATTTGCTAAAACACTTTTTCTATAAAATGTATATTTCGAGAGTTAGAAGCAAACGAAAACTTCATATGACCAACCTTTTTTTATACCCTACACCCAGGGTACATTCACTTTGTCCTTTCGCTTATAACGCAAAGAAGGAGGCCTGCCAGGTATAGAAAAGTATATATGAGCCGTTTATTTTGAAAGTGGCCTAAGTCCATTTCGGAGCAAAAGTAATGTCATAATATGAATTAGCTGGCATTTTGTTCAGAACAAATAAAATTGAATTCTGTCTTTACAGAAAGTTTACCACATTGTGTAAAATCAATGGCGTTATGTTTAGTATCGGGCAAAAAACCAATTATTACGGCACATAATGTGAATGACATTACTTTTGACTCGAAATGGACTTAGGTCACTTTCAAAATAAACGGCTCATGTATTCTTGATCAGCGTCACCTCCTAAGTCGATATAGCCATGTCCGACTGTCTGGCTGGCAGACTGGCTGTGTGTGGAAATCTTTTTTACGAGAAACTAACCAAAATAATTCAATGAAATTTGGTACAATGGCATCGTCGTAAAAGCTAGCTCGTGCGATTGAAAATGATACAAAAAACATACAAAAACAGTATAAAAAATTTCTAAATAGTGATACCATAAAATTTTAACCAAAATAGTTTAAATTGTGTTAATACTTTATGTGTATTCATTTGATACAAACAAGCATACCAAATTTGGTGTGAATTTTACAACCCAACTTTCTGCTGTGCAGCATCTCCATCCAGATCCTTTAATAACATCGATATTCTCTTCTATTTTTTCCAAGCTCTACTTGTTTATGGTGCATAGAAAGAGAAAACTTTATAAAATTTTTTCAAAAATAGAAAAGTTTCAAATTGAAACATCGCTAAAATATCTTGAAATTTTAATGTTCCACAGGACAACGTAACGAAATTTTTTTATTTTGCAATGTTTATGTTTTTTGCGAAAATTTCACGTCCAAAAGAAAAATTCTTAGTGGGTATTTGGAAGAAGAAATTCGTTTGGATAATCTCAAATGGTTGCAGTGTCTAGCTTATGAGTGTTTCTTGCCCCACTATTAACGAGTATTGTCGCGTTAAATATTTAATTTCCAAATTTAGCATTAAATCAAAAACAAAATCCATTTCAATTGATCTTTAATCTTTCACGACATAAACTTCTCTACTCTGGTTCAGGAAAAATAACTTAGTATACTCTTTCACCAATCCTAGTACCACTAACTTGTTATACATAATAAGCTAAAGTTGTTGTATATATAATAAGCCTAGCTTAAACGGTTATATTATGCATAAATATTTATGTCTTAGCAACATTGCACGGTAACTGTGCGCGTTATGTTTTCGGCTGTAATTCTTTATTACTATGATATGTTGCTATGCCGAACTCTACCTCAACTTGGTTGGTATATTACGATGCAGCACATGTTAAATACATTTATGTAGCTCACTGTGCTGGATCAAACACAATAAAATCACTTATTTTTGTCAATGATGCAATAAAAATATAATACCAACATAATAACGAAACGAAAAATAAAATTAAAACAAAAACAACAAAGCACGCAACAAAAATGTGCATAAAAAATTGCACTCATCCACAACAAAAACAAAAAAACTTTTTCTGTAACAAAACATTTTCAGCCATCGAATGCAGAATTTTGTTGTGTATTTTTAGACAGATTCCTACCTGCCCTACCCCACCCTTCCTTCTTCATTTATCGTTGCCTGCTTTGTTTCATTTTTTGTTTTTCATATTTTTCGCTTTTACAGCAGCAGCGCGTCTACTTTCTTATCAACACATTTGTCGTTTCTCGTCTGTCGTCTCGCACAATGAAGTTGTTGCTGTTCGTCGTTCGTTCGTTCGATTGTTCGCTTGTGCAGCTGACGCTTTGAACGAAACTCAAATGAAAACTTAACGAAGCACAGCGTCGGCGGCAGCTGCTTTGCGTTGCTTGCTTGCTTGCTTTTTGTTGCGTGTACGCTCATTTCGTTCAGTTTGAAGTTGTTTTTGTTGTTGTCTGTTATCGTTTCATTTCGTTAAAACGAATTGTGACGAAACAAAAATTCGTTGTTTTTAGTCGCGCGAAAAATGTCTAGCGAGATGGATGTACGTCGTTTAATCGCCGAAGTACAGAAACGTCCACAGCTGTGGGATGTGCGCATGGCTGAGTATAAAGACCGTACGAATACGTTACATTTGTGGAACGAAATTGCGGAAATAATTGGAGTCGATGGTGAGTGTTGTTGTTCTTTGGGTTGGTGGTGGTGGGAAGGGACGGATGCTAAGTATTTGAATTAATAAAAATTTATGTTCAAGGACAAGTTTATTGATTTAATTTTTTCGTTTGATTAAATGTAGTTTTTATTAATTTTGATTATAATGTTTTTGTTTTTAAGTACTCTACATAGTAGGAATTACTATATTATATTAATATGTAATGTAATTATACTCAATATTTATTATTCGTATATAAAAACATACATATTTAATAAATATTATTTATACTATTACATATATTATATAGGTATATTAATTAAATTACAGAATTAAATTAAATTATTGTAAACTTTCAAAAAATTAAACTTTACCCAACGCACAGTGTACAATTTGAAAGAAAACAAATAAGTATATGTATCTAGTTGTGTATGTACCTATGTATGTATGTTTGTGTGCCTTGAGCACGTGATGCTTAAAGTATGTTCAAAATTATGTATGTACCTACTACAATTGTATTTTTGTTACATGTTCTTGTGTTTGGTAAACCTTAGTGAAATTTTCCATGGACTATTTTTGTGTAATATGTAATTTAAACCATCATAACCCAGTTTTTGGAAAAAATAGAAAAAGGGTATAATGGGTTAAGATATTCCGAAAAAATTATCTTTGGACAAGAAAATTTATCTAAGTTTTAACTGGGGTACGTTTAACACCGGTAACTTTTGACTTAGCTGTTTTTGGAGAAACTGACTTATTTGGATTGAAACCACCGTCATTAACTTTGACAGTTCGCTTTCAACTTTTTCCGCTTTAATACTAGTCTTTTTAAAGAAAGTAAGTCGTTCACGGGTTTTTATTACAGAAAATGGTCATTAAAGATGAAAAAACCGCAGATTGCAATTAAAAAAGAGAGTGGAAATAGGAGAGGGGGTGGGGGCAAATGTACCCTTTACAGTCTTTTCAAAATATCTGGCGAGCGAAGCAAAATTTCGATATTTTTTTTTAGAAAACTTTTTGCTATTATTCAAGAAAATTTAAAAAATTTTTGAAAAAAGTTTCGAAAAATTATAAAAATTGTCAAAAAAATCATGTATGTTCCTTGAACGATTCTAAGCATTTTTTGTTATATTCACTTTTTTCGTAAGACGCCTTGGTTTTGAATAAAAACCCTTTTTTTCCACCGCATAAACAAATATATATGTTTGAGTAGTCATATTTTGGTCAATTTTTGACATAATAAATTTTTAAACAAACTAAGTATTTTAAAGGAAATTTTATTTAATTTTTTTTTTATATATTGCCATTTCTATGTCCGCCTCTAACCCAAATAAAGTTATGGGCAAAAGAAAAAAAAAACACAAGAATTCGTTTTTTTTAATTGCTTTTTTTTTTTTCATTTTTTGTTTAAAAATTTTTGGTATAAGAAATTTTTTTAAAATTTTTTGAATAAGCTATTTCGATGGCAAATTTAATTCTCTAGAAAAAGTTTTCCTAAAAAATATCGAAATTTTGCTTCGTTCGCTAGACATTTTTTTTAAAAAATTTCTCAGCTCACTTTCTGACAACAGCTATAGGATTTTTGGAGACAATCATAAAACTTCCAAAAATAGTTTCTTTTACCAGCCTAATATACAGAATAAATTGGTGATTAAACTTTCGGACTTATTTTGATTTTTTTTTTATCTTTAGATATTAATTTTGTTCTTTAGAAAAACGAATTAAATACTTAGATATTTATGTTTGAAAGATTCTTAAACGCTTTTACTCAAACCCCTTATAAAACCATTGAATTTCTTCTTACCTAACAGTTGAACACTGCAAACGCAAATGGAAAAATCTACGTGACGCCTTCCGCGCTGAGGTGCGACGCACAGAACGCCGCATAGCCCGCCTGAAGGCACTCGGACAATGGGATCCATTGCGACGCACTGCCAGTAAATGGATCTTTTTCGAACCGATGAGTTTTATCAATGAAAGCAAACGCACGACTTACGCGACCAACAACGCGCTTGCCACTACCGCCAATTCGACAGCACTCATCAACGAAGCAGATGGCAACAGTGGTTCCATGGATTTAACCTACGAACCGGGCTTTCATACATTCTGTGACATCAAAATGGAAACACATCACACAACAGATGATGACGACGAGGACGACGAAGAGGATGATAAACTATTTGAAGAATTTAACGCTGTCGCTACACCACAGGCGGTACGTCGTCTTTCCGACTGCATTGCAACGGCCGCCGCAGCTGCTGAAGTTACCGCAGCAGCCACAGCTTTGCATGTATCACATGATGTATCACCCACCGATTCGGCCGGACTGCATTGTAAATGCACAAAACGCGCCGATGATCAGGTGCACTTTTTGGAGGATCTGGAGCGTGAGGAGAAGAAGTTGATGCAATCAACACGTAAAGAGATTACGCGCGCCAACAGCGTTGGTCATGTGGGTGATGCAGATTACAATTTTCTTGTCTCATTTTTGCCACAAATGAAGAAAATGTCCGAATTGCAGAATTTACAATTTCGCGCCAAAATGAGCGAATTATTGCTGATGACGATGTCAACGCCGTCACCATGTCTGCCCACTACCGCGGCAGCGGCGGCTATCGGTTATATGCATGCACCATCGGTGGCACCAAAACTGGAACAACAGGAAGCGTTACAGCAATTGCAGTTGTTGCAAGCAATGGTGCCGACTGGAGCACAGTTGGTGCTTAGAGGTGCAACCGGTATTGAAGAGGGTGGTGGTGTTGGTGGACATGGAAATTCAAATGATAATGGAACTGAGTATGTTGAGCGCCAGAAACGGGCAAAATCGATTGAAAAGAAAAATGGTGTAGCTGCTGCAGGAGAGACTACAAGCACTGCCAATTGGTCTTAGGCGAGACAATTGCATTTGAGTTTATGTATTTAAGAGCAATCACAATTCACATACATATATATTTATAAGATTTTATTCCTACTGCATTGTATTTTATACTTAAAAATTTCCTTTGTCAGAATGTTCTCATTAACATCTAAATAAAACTTTTAATTTTAATAAAAAAAAAAAAATGAAAATCAAATTCAGTAGAAAAGTTTAAAAGAATTGATGGATGTCGAGAAGTGTCGAAAAAAGACTCTCAAGACTCAAAAAAGGCTCTAAGTATAAAAAGGAAAGGAATCGATTAAACTTATTAGGTATTAATTAGAAAATTAATAATACATAGAATGATCAGGAAATTTTGAAAAAGTTGAAAATGATAAAACTGAGTTGAAAACCAAAGATAAAATTAAAAAAAAAATCAAACAGTTTATCTAAAATGATTCAAAAAAGTTTTAAATAAATTTATTGAAAAAGTCTAAAAAAAAGTGAACGAAAGTAAAATAGCTTTCAAATAATTGAAAAATTCGAGTAATGGAGGCAGATTCGGAAAATGTTGAAAAAGTAGTAAATGGTTCGATTGATATTGACAAATCTAAACAAAAACCTCTGAGAGCTCATGACTTCGAAACTATCAATGGAGATGTCCGAGTCCAGAAAAATAGAATTAAGTAACCGTGTAACGCTAAATAGGGTCAAAATTTAGTGACTTACTAAACGATGCTAAGCCTATGTAAATAGAACTGTTAATGACCACATAATTGATAAGGCTGGCTGGTTGGAGGGGTTGTCATGGACTGGACTCGATATATTTTTACAGAAACTTTAAAGGGGACGTTTTTCAATTTCGCGGTCGGAAAAACCATTTTTTACTCAAAAGTAAGGCATCTTACGAAAAAAGTGTGTATGTCATAAAATGCTTAGAATTGTTCGAATAATACGTGTGAATTTTTTCGGAATTTTTGGGACCGTTTTTTTTGTGACCAATTTTTGAAAAATTATAAAATATCTAAAAAATTCTGAAAAAATTCACACGTCAACTTTGAACGATTCTAAGCAGTTTATGCCTTATAAACTTTTCAAGGCATCTTGCTTTTGAGTAAAAAAGCGTTTTACTGTTTGCACAATTGAAAAACGCAAATAAATCGGTTATGGAACCGAATTTATCTGTACCGCACAAAAAATTTTATAATCGAATAACATCGATACCGTAAAAAATTTATATTTTATCGTCATAATTTTTGCAAGAATATAGTCTTTATTTTCAAGTTAATTTGAATATAAATTATGCGAAGAAAAAAAGCTATGAGCAAAAGACATTTTTTTGATGAAATGGGTCGTCAAGAGGATCACAATAGCTACATTGGTTTTTCTCGAAACGTAGAAAAAAATTATGCAATATCGTTTTGAAGGTACTTCTAACTTTTGAGACGGTGTCGAGATGACTTTTTTTTGCTTCATACAAATCGCGTTTTGTTATTTTGAAAATAATTGGTAAACTTATATTTATAAAGAATATCTGGGAAACATAACTCAAAATCTTTGAAGAAGTTGTAAGGGTCCCGAAATCAAAAAATTTAACTGTAATTACCTTTGAGAGTGTCCATCAAACCAACGTGATAAAGTAACAATTCTATGAATCTCTTAAAGACATCGCACAAAAGAGTTCCAGAGCCGTATTTAAGTTCATAAAGAATTTGAGATCTTTCATGTAGATTGACAATAAAGTCATAAATCGGTCTTAAATACAATGGCCTCAGTTAGAACTTAACTTCTGTCATTAACCGCGCTAATATAACATTGCTTCATAACATTTTGTCGGAATTTGTTTTGGGCCAATTTTTGAAAAAGAATTTACTCCATCAATCAATCATCGAAATTCGAAAATTTATAAGGTTTTTGTTACATTAAGTTCGGCCTTTTTCATCGATTGGTGCGTTAATATTTTTTTTTTTTTTTTTTTAAATTGGACTCGGAGGGTCGTGAATGATTAAGATCATTACCAAAATTAATGTTTTTCCCTCAACCATCGATTAGATAAAAAAACAGTATTTCGAAAATGGGGCAAAAAACCAATGAGGAGGATGCTTTTCAAAATCAATCATTCAATGTTGGCAAAGAAAGTACATACCACTGATTGACTTGATAGAAATTTGGAATATTTGCGCTGCTTACATAGAGTTACTGTGCTACAAGATTATTTACTTAACCCATATCGTACCTTTGATGCGTTAACGAATCACGAATATTGCTTATGTTTGCCAATTTTTTTCAGTGTAAGCTATCTATATACTCGAAGGTTTATGTTTTTGATATTAAAGAACAATTTAATAGCTCTTATGTACATTTTTTGTTTCTATGCCACGCCCAATTTTAAAGATTAAATTGGCGTCAAAGCGAAACCATATTTTTGGTACTTTTTTTAAAAATTTGTCAAAAATATTAAAATCTATCAAATGTGGAAAATACCCACACAGGATGAATTGGAAAGGACTAAACTTATTTTCCGCCGAAATGATTTACATTGCAGATTTCTTAGATGAGCGATATAAAGCGCTGAAATAGGTGATGCGTATAAAAATCATTGGCCACTTTAGTGGCTAAAATACATAAGAGAGAAACAAACATCAGCTGTAAAGATCATTAGCGGCATGAAACCAACAAGTTTTTTTTTGTATAATAATACGGAAAGTGGCCATTGATGGGTTAACGCATCAATCTTTAAATTTCAGTTTTATATATTGGCATTTTTCGATGAGGCTGAAACTTATTTTCCGCCACTTTTTTTACTCAATTAACAGTTTTATAACAAAAAATTTATAAAAAAACGCTGAAATTTTTGGTACGATATGGGTTGAGGATAATTACAATATACTTTGCTGGATAATTTATACAAAGTGTAAGCCTTGAATGATTCTTTTAGTCTTTTGTCATTCTGTAAACTTTTTTGCAATCTTAAGTACAATAAAATATTACTTTCAGTTCCCTTTGCAAATTGCTATACCAACACTGTGTAAAAATTTAACTTAAATATTTAAACCCATAAACTTTAAAATAAATGGTGACATAATTTACCAAACCAGCCTGGCCTGCCACTCCAATGACTGCTGACGCATCCATATTGACATTGGAGTCAATTGCATGTTGCGTTGTGTTGCTGCTGCTGCTTCGAACATATGAACTTGTCAGTTAACTTTTACGGTTCTTGACAAAAGTTTAAGGTGTGGACTTGAGCTTGACTGCATTTTTGCAAAAAAAAAAAAAAAAAAAAAGAATGAAATCAATGCAAATAAACAGAACGGAGTAATGTAACGAGTGACATGTACAACATGTACGAATTGCTGGTTGTACAGTGTACACCACCAACCACACATTAAATGGACCATAGAAATTATGCTGCATGGGGGTGTGTTTATAGGTAGGTGGCAACACCTTCACGAACATAGGCTGAGTTTTTGAATGCAATAATCAGAAGAAAAACAACAACAAAAACAACACCTGGTTATTGTGATTTTTCAAAATTAACTCTCTGCAAATGACTGTGAACCCTATGATTGTGCGATCATGTCTGGTATTCTTGCAGCAATGCATCACTGGTATGGCTGCAAATTGCATTTGCATTTTGAATGGAACATTTTGTTCTAGAAGATTAGTAACATTAGTCGACAGTTTGCTTATTGGACTATGAGCACTGTTAATGCAAGCCTTCCCAGATCATTGCCAACTAGAAGCGTTTGATTGATTAATGGGCTTTAAAGGAAAAAGTGGTTCCAAAAATACATTTTAACTCAGGAAAACTAGACGAAAAAAGAGCATTCGAAATCTTGGATTTCAGAAATCTCGTATTTTGGCTTCAGATTCGTGATCAGCGACCAAAAAAAAAAATTACAAAAAGGTATGTTGATATAACCTTTTTCATACTAAAATGGACACCAAAGTCAAAAATTAGAAATAAAAATTTAAACAACTTTGCACAATCCTTCTAAATCAAATATATTTTTAGAAAGCTCATACAATTTGCAAAAAGTTTTCTATGGAAAAGTTTTCCGTAAAACACTAGGGTGACCCAAGAAATGTTTTTTTTCTAAAACGAGTCAGAAAATCAGTTTTAACACGTTGTGTGCCAAGTGTGCCGCCGGCGGTACACACTTTACTTGTAGCGCTGTGCCACCATACAAAAAAATTTCTATCACCAGGTGCCACCATACAAATTCAATATGTATGAAAAAATGTCGACTCATAATAACTGTTGAATATTGATCTATAAGGGTATATAATAAGTTTGTGGAAAGAGATTTGTGCTTATAAGTGTTATTTGTCCTATAAAACGGCGTGACAGCCGGCGGTACACGTGGCACATGAGTGAAACCAAATTATCTAAGTACCTTGTTCACCGCAGGTTTGTTGAAAATATTTGACCACAGTGCCACCATTCAAATAAAATATACATCTTGAGGTGAAGAAGCGATAAAAACAACCATAAAGTTTGCAACATTTTGAAATAGGTGTAAAAATAATTATTATAATTATTATGGATTATAATCCACCTTTTTGCCTGAAATGTTTCAACATAATACATTAGTCATTAGTTTTTATTATTTATAACCTTTGATTAAATGTAGTTTTTACTTTTCTTAGTTTATGTTCCAATAAAAATATTTTTTTGTTCCTCTCTTTTGTAACTTTTGTAATTCTTCTAAAATAAAAGGTATCGAAAAAATTTCAAAACTCTAACCAAAAATACCTTTTCCTCTGTGATAAAATACAAAAATTTTTTGATTTACTGCAGTGCTTCAGAATATATATTGAATAGAGTTCACATCACCGCCGGCGGTACACATTAAAACTTCCCCAGTGTGCCGTGTGTACCGCCGGCGGTGCACGTGGCACACAGGTGAAAGTGGAGTGTGTACCGCCGGCGGTTCACGTGGCACCTGACGGAGGACATTTTGCTTGTATGGTGGCACTCAACGTGTTAACCCTATAACTTCTGAGGGGTACATTTTAGATCCCTCTCAGGAGGAATTTTTTTTAGTCTAGTTCTCCTTTATGACCTCCCAGAAGCTTCTTAACCTTATCCGATACACGCTATAGAAAAAACCCATAAATTCAAACGATTTGTAGCCGCCTCGAAATTCACCGAGTAGTTTTTGACTCAACAAAAATAAATTGATCCTCACAAATGTGCACAGGTAGGGATAAGAGATATTGTTCCAGTTTTTTGTGATCAAGTTTGTATTAGTTTCATTCTAACATCTGGGCTATGGCAGTGCATTATCATCATGTTTCTTATCTAAATTCGTTTAAGTGCAAAAACACACGTTTTCTGTAGAACGTGATCATTTCGTGTGTTACGAATTATTCCAAATTTTCTATTTATATTGACAGCAATTGATTCAATACCTTTTTTTTCGTTTGACAGTGGAAAATTCCGACAATATGCACATTCGATTCCATTTCAAAAAAAAAAAAAATTTGATCTTCCTAATTGATTTCGTACTGCACGTGCATGTCATTTCCGAGTGCAGGTAATCTTTAGGATTTTCGCACTTTTATGGTAAAATCTTGGACTTTTTCTCCGCCACGGCGGCAACTTAAATAAAACAAAGCCCTGCTGCAAGGTGCAAAGCGCACTTTATTACTTTATGGTTTTTGTTTGTGTATTTATTGTTACCTGTTACTATGCCACTTTTGGGTAAAATGCAAATTTTCCGTTCGCCTGTCTGGTTATTTCCATCGTTTTTCCATAGTCGTCTGTCTTCTACAAATATTTACCATGGGTTTTTTTTTCTTTGTCATAATTTTCTGTGTTTTGTCTTTTTTGTACCAATAGTCTCTGTGCATGGGCATTAGGACGAACCAACGGATGCTCAGGTGTCAAAATTCACATAACTCTGTTAATGGATTCTTCTATGCATCGCGGCATTCTTGGTATTTCCCAAATTCTTTCTATTCACGTGCACGTGCATTCCATCTGCAATTGATTAATAAAGCGTTACATGGTTTCTTATGGTACATCAGACGATGCTCCTCTGAATTCATTGATTGCGATGCTTTGACGACGAAAAAGTGTTACGACTAATGCAGACATCAAATTGACAGTTAAAGAGAAATTTATGAGAAGTTTATGGAGAAGTTATAATTGAGGTAGTGGATTTAAGCAACCAGCTTAGTCAGTGGTGATAATATACAACGACTTTAATGGTGTACTGCGACTGAACTGGGTAGAAACGGGTGATTCTCCCAAAAATGTACCATTCAATGTCCAGGGGTTCAAAACCATCTTTAAATTAAGAATTTGATATTTTAACTATATGCTTAACACGAGCTTGGACGAATAGCTTGGACAAAAAAAAATAATTATACAAATTATAACATAAAGTATTAAAAAGTCATTCTCCCTGCTGCCACTAACCGCTTCTTAGTGCAATTAATTTGACTGTTTCGTATATCAAGTCATTTTCTAAAAAAACTTATACGACATTGCTTGTATATATGAGGAGTAATCGAACAAAAAGTAACATTTCCGTGTTTCCTTTTTTTTCAGAAATCAATAAAATGTGATTAAAAAAGGTAGCGTATTTTTTTCAAAAATATGTTTATGCATAAATATACACTAAAAAAACTGCCTTACAATCGCATTTTTACACATTTAAAAAGTTTCATATTAATGGAGATAACTGAGTTTGAAATTTGGAAATGTTACCTTTTGTCAGGAAATGTTGGAAACCTTACTTTTTGATAATCATTAAACTGAAATGATGCCTTGTGGGAGCAATAAAAGCAACTGAAAATGTTCGACGAAGACTATGATTAGTGATTAGTATTAAATAGGTAAATGTAATTTTTCGTCAGAATTACAAAAAAATTGTAAGTGGAGTGAAAATGTTACTTTTTGTTCGGAAATCGACGAAAAACGCGGTTTTCTTGGGAACTGTTATTCTTTGAACCGCCAAATTCAACTGGAATGTGTAGTTCATAGATTTACATACGATTCTTCAAAAAAAAAAGCAAAAAGAAAAAAACTGGAAATGTTACCTTTTGTTCGACTACTCCTCATATATTTCAGTTACTGTTTTTCTGTGTTAACTCTACGAAAAAAATTTTTTATATTGAATTGACATCCATAGAAGTTGGTCCCACATTTTAGACTATCTTCACTCAGTTTTTCTTATTCTTACTGTAAATTTTTAAATATTGAGTTAAAGGAGAGGCAGATAGTGGAGACTCAGTTCTTGTTTTGATCTATCAGTTTTGGTTTTTCCATAGTGAAAGTTAGTGCATTTTTTTTTTAAAGTTTAAAAATTTTGTAAGAAACGCAAGTGTGTGTCATTCTCCCCGTAAGTTTATTTATTTTACTAAACATATATTTTAGTCTTTATATAATGAAATCAATAAACAATTAAAGTGGTTATCCACCAGTTTCAACTTTTTCAAAAATAATTGGTATTTTCATTGTGATATTGCTGTTTTTGTAGTATTTTGTCATTCTCCCGTCAAATTCACTCCAAGAGAATGGTTCTCTTACGGGGCATTGTTGTTTGTTGCTTAATTCATACGAGTTGTTGAACTAGTTTTTATGGTTATTGGCTATCTATAAACCTCGCGACGTTCCAACATAAATTTTTAGTGTAGCCATCTGGTTATTTTCGAAAATCTGGCTTAATTCTTACTTTTTTTAACTAAATTGAAAGTGTTGATTTCAGAAAAACTCAGATAAAATTTTTAAAACTGTACAACAACTTTCGGTGTTGCCACTCGGTTTTTCTTAGTTTTGCTTAAATCATATTTCGGTTTTGATGCTTTGAAAAATTTTGATTTAGTCAAAAAAAGTGTAAAAAGTAAAATTTTTGAAAACAACCTTGTGGCAGCTGGAATAAGACTCCGTGAAACGTTTTATTAGGCATTTACATGAAATTTATTGTTGATTGAGAATAGGTGTGTAAATGATACTTATTTACATCAAAATGAGGCCTTTGGTGCTCGAGAAATGAAATTTCGAGCTGTTTTAGTTTTTGCACCATCCTTATCTATACATATTTCTTCTTTGAATAGACCAAAAACCCAAAAACTATTTTCATTCCCAGAAAATGATAGCTTCCTCTCTAAAATATGTAAATACATCATAAAGTCAAGTTAATTATCCAAACAGTTCAGAAAAACACAAAAAACGAAAACACATCAGAACAGCACAAAGTGGTATTAAAATTCCATAATATTTACTTAATGCCATAATTAATGAATGGACAAAAGCAAAAAAAAAAAAACCAAGAATTCCTACCTCTAGGCAATCCCTTAAAGAAACAACAACAACAGTAACAAAGAATGGAATTAATTTAATTGCGTGCAACAAAATGCATTTAAAAGGTTGGACACGTCATGGTTCAGCAATGTAGTTGGCCTTAAAAAATTTTAAATCAAAGTCAAAGCAAAAAAGAGGATAAGCAGCAAAATGAATCTATTTCAGGGGAACCACTCACGTACTTACTTACATCCAGGCAGCACCAGGCTACCTGACATTGAAGGTTGGTTGCCAACAAATGACGCGTCGTCGATTGAATCATCGATCACAATGAAACATGAAATCCTTTTCATTTACGCAATTTTCAACTCAACCGTTGTTGATGTTGATGACTCAACATTGTAACCATTAGCTGTGTTGTTGGCTTCTTCAATAGCTCTCGATGCAGGTGTCAATGGAAATCATAAGGAATTTTTACAAACATGCAACAGGATCCATAATAATTTCTCAATACACAGACCAATCAACGACAAAGTAGGAACGGGTTGGAAAAGAAGGAAAAAATAAATTATTATAATAAATTAATCAGCCCAGTAGGAAATGATGTTATATACAGGGTGTATTGCATAAGGTTACGAAGCTTCTGGGAGGTGATAGAGGAGGCCTAGTTTATATGGTTTATAGGGCTTATTAGGATTTTGCAAAGTTCTGTACCTTAAAAATTGTTATTTTAATTTTTGTTTCCCCATTTTTGACTTTGGCGGACATTTTAGTATGAAAAAGGTCTTATTAACATACCCTTTTATCATTTTTTTTTGGAATTCTAGTTAAATTTCCTTTAATCTGATGGGACATTTTTCATATCAATTTTTTCGATTGAGGTTAGAAAAAAATACTTATTTAATACTTACTTTTTTTGACTAAATTAAAATTTAGACGGCGAATAAACCAAAATATGATTTGAGTAAAACTAACAAAGAAAAAAAAACCGGGTAGCAACACCGAAAGTTTTGTGTGAATACGTATACCGAAAGCTTTTAAGCACAAAAGCTCAAGTGCCCGTGGGCATAGGCTTTGGACATCACTGCTTTACACTTATCAGTAGTGCTTGCAAACTGTTGATCAGCTTGTTCAATGATTTTTTTTAATACAGCCACACTGATATCAGAGACAAAATGAAAATCATTTTCAAATAAACACCAAGATATCAAATGCAAACAATGCTACAGCAACAACAACACCAACAGTGACGAAGGCTGATCATCAATGATCAACACAAAAGAGCCAACCAACAATCAGCCGAGGGATTCAGAGACCCAGACAAATAACTTGTAAAGAAGAATTTAAGCAGGAAAACATTGAATTCACTGATACGACTGAGTAATGCTGGTGATGCGAAGACGACACCTCTTAACCTGTTATTGCCGTCATTGTTGTTGTTATTGTTTGATGGTGTACACTGTAGATCTTACAGCTGAGTCTTGATCTACACCAATACAGCTAAAGATCAACAATAAAGGTCTTTGGAATTTTTGTTGTTTTCATTTTCGTAGATTTATTCTGAGCGCAACTTGATGGGCCAAGACACATGTGTTTATTGCTGCTGCTATTGTTGTTGTTGCTGTTGCTGTTGACTATATCTTTTGAACAGCGATAATTCGTGGAATCGCGTCAATTGATTTACTCAGGTGCGTTGCTGCTTAAGATCATTTCGTATTTGTGTTGCTGATGATCAATGCTGGTTGCGCTGGTTAATGTGGCTGCTTGGTTGGTCCATTCCCATTTACAATAGTCATCGTCACCACCACACCATCGATCGTTCGTTCGGTCGTTTAGGTTACCATTTTTAATAAAATATTCCATGTGAACAATTTCAGTTAACTTCTCAGGTGTTTAGGCCACAATGCATTCTCATTTCATGATTTATAAATAGGCAAGTGGAGAATTATGGTCGGTCAAATTACTTCTTTAGATATAAAGTGTTGCTGAATTATAAGTGAGAGCAGGAGGCTGAGGTTTTTCACTTTTCATTCAGTATGAAGTTAAACGTAAAAAAAGCTTTTAAAAAAATGATGTTAGGTAGCTTCTGTAAAGATTTTGTAAAAAATTTTTTTTTTATGATTCTTAAATCGGTATTTATATTTTTGGACCAAAATTTTTCATTTATTATTAAAAATCGCTATTTCAAATAGGTACATAAAAATTAAACAACTTCTCCGCCTCGGAGAAAATTATAAAAAAATATGTAAGACTGTGTAGGAACTATATCATAGAAAAAAATTAGGGTAATCGATATTGGCTCAAAAGTCATTAACAATATACATAGTGTGTCGTGCAGTACTTTTTTCAGCAGTAGAGAAAAACAAAGCATCTTATGAAGAAAGTGCATAAGGCAAAAAATTCTTGGAATTATCTAAGGAATATGTGCAAGTTTTTTTGGAATTTTTTGGAACGAAATAATTTTTTTTTTTCGGACCAATTTTTTAAAAATTATAAAATCCCAGTGTACCAGACGGTTCAAATCTTCGCTTTTTACCCGTTACTGATCCGTTTGCGGGAGGAATTCCAAAAAAAAAACGATTCGCTTTTTTTTGGGAATCTCTCCCGCCAACGGATCAGATACGGATCCGTAACGGGTAAAAAAGCGGAGATATGAACCGTCTGGCACACTGGGATGTTTAAAAAAATTCTTTAAAAATTCACACGTGTTTTTCGGACAATTCTAAGCATTTTATGCCATATACACTTTTTTCGTAAGATGCCTTATTTTTCTCTAATACTGAAAAAAGTCTTGCAGAGCATACTATACGTATATTGTTAATAACTTATGAACCAATATCGATTACCCCAATTTTTTTTCTGAGACACAGTTTCTACATATTTGAAGAGTTTTCACATATTTTTTATAATTTTCCCAGAGGAGGAGACGTTGCTTATTTAGTATGTACGTATTTGAAATAGGGATTTCCAATAATAAATGAAAAATTTTGGCCCAGAAAAATGAATACCATTTTACTCCCTTATCTAAGCTATCCTTAAATTTTTTTTTTTACAAAACTTTTACTAGATGCTATTTTAACACAATTTTTTTGAAAGCCTTTTTTGCTTTTAATTCCTTAGGTGGCGCACTTGGAGAATTTTTGCCCAGTTACACTGAAACACTATTGATTACACTTCTCATTTTTGGTGCAGTGTGTGCGTATGCACACTTGAAATTGAGTTTTGTTTATCATTAAAACTATAATTTCGGAAGAGAGATGTGCCAGGAGACTGAGTATTCAGGACTTTAAAATACATTTTTTCCATGAAATATTTTTCGGGTCTAGCTTAGTTTCTGCATCGTACTAGAAATAATTTAGATCTTAAGTTTTGATCATAAATCATTGAAATATTGTTACAAAAAATATGTAAGTTTGGTGAGCCGCATAATAATGCCTACTGAGTAGAATCAAAAAAATCTTAAATAACATCTTTCAAAACATCATCTTGATAAAAGCTTTCCTTTTATCTGCCTACTCTGCTGCTTGTAGCGTATTAACATAAAAATCTGAACTTATAGCCATGATCATGATCACCACAACAATATGCCGCCACATTATGCACCAAACCCAGCCGTATGTTGGCATTTTAAACATACAAGCAGTCAGACACCTGAAGGTTAAAGCCAAAGGTTTAAACCATTTTAACCATTAAGCGTTGTTGTTTTTTTTTTTTCTTTTTTCACAAAGAGCCTAGAAAAAAAACCAAAACTTGGGCATATGTTAAAAAAATAAAAAATCGTGGAAATGAAATCAATCCAAAGTTTTGTATCAGAGCAGCAAGATGTAAAGAAAAAGCCTGTTTTTCAGCAGTACTTTTGCTTGTAACTCTTGTAACATTACGTTTTTCGATTAAACGTCAATAAAATTCCATTGTTGAACGGGTTGTTGATCTTGGCGCAACATATGAACGTTAATAATGTCGGTGTACAAATGAACAAAAAGCCCAGTATAAATGTTAATTGTGTATTTTCTGATTTCGTGCTATAATCCAGTAAATGATGCCTTTGTATTGACCGAATGTAGGCGGCAATGATGAAGCAAAAAAAATTTGGAAATCATGATCATAAAGGGTACATAGCTCTAGTTTGAAGATTTATGATCAAAATGATTAAAGCAAAATGATGCCCATATGATTAATGAATACTGTATTTTGAAGGATTTTTACTCAACGTCTTTGCCTTTAAGCCTTTTGAGCTGTTCCAAAAAACACAACAGCAGTTGGTTGGCTTATATCTTTTTCTCAGCAACCGCAATATGCAAACTTTCAAGGCGAAATGTTTAATCTTCCAGTGCACTAATTTTAAACTAAATCTAATGTAACCTGACACCCAAATTACGCGTCATGATTCTATCCGCCGGTTTTGCTACCACTTGATAACAACAACAGCTGTCACTCACCGCGTTACTCAACGGCGCATAGGTTACACAGCGCAGCGTAACTAAGCTACTGAAGTAGTAGTCGTCCTCATCGTCGTCGTCATCTTCTTTAAAATAATGAAATTGATGCGGGGAGCTTAAATTGCAACAGCAGCATCAGCAACAACAGCATCAGCAACAACAAAAACAAACACTTATAGCGCATATAGCATCTTCAAAGTTGCTGCAACATTTCTTACCATATGTTGCTCGTTGCGCTCTGCTGTTGCTGCAAACAGTTTCCCAGACAATCATGCTGTCAACTCAACTCACACTTGGCACTGCTCTTCGCTCGTTGCCATAATCAACAACAGCAATTGCTGCTGTTGCTGTTGTTCCTTATCTTAACTTGGCATTTTTCTTGTTAATTGAAATTGGTAGCAAACTACAGGAGCAACAGCAACAGCAACTAAGGTGCAGTAATTTTCCCAACTACGCGATGAGCGCGCGCGCGCACTTTATCCCGTTGTTTCAACCAATAGAAATTTTATTTCTCACCAGCAACATCGCGAAAACAGCAGCCAAAAATTTGCAACAGCAGCTGTTGTTTGTTGCTGCTGCTGACTTCCTGCAATTTTTCGTTGAAATTCACTTAACCCATAGTTGCTGGCTGACCTCTGTTGCAGGCGCAGTAGGAGAGTTGGCGTTGCATATTCGTTTCATTCCTCTAGATCACGTCTTTCACGTCGTCGTCCCTTGCGATTTGAGTTCAAAATTGTTGAAATGCTAATTAAGGTTGGTTTTTGATCCAATTCAGTTACTAAGGTGAATGCTCCTATGGCACCAACAAGACAGGGGGTATATGCTTGCTAGTGATATCCAATATCGGTAATGTATCGGTACAAGATGTGAGTTTCGAAAGAAATACAAACTTGGCAGAAGAAGCTATTGTTTGATTACTGCCCTTTGATTCGTAGGTTCGCCATCAGAATTTTCTCCATATTTTCTATATATATTCGACTTTTGCTTCTTTTAATGGACTGCATTAGTCCGAAAATCTGACATTGACTATTCTTGGTAATAAACACAATTTGAGTAAGCTGAGTTTAGTGATAATTATAATTTTTAGAGCTTATCCTCGGCAAGCATTTTTCTGCCCTTTCCTGTAGGTGGCGCGATGATTTTGATTTAGATAAAGTCTATGTTTTCTGTCTTGACAATATCTGTGACAAAAAGGAAAAAAGCTTGAGTCGCCTTAAGCAAAATAGGTTTGAGCTCCATTTTCCATTAGTTCTGGGTGCAATACAAATCCACACCAAATTTGGTATAAAATCCATGCTACAATTTGGTCCCTACAAAATTTGTACAAATCAAGTACTATTTAAACTACTTCGGTTTAAATTTTATAGTCTCACCATGTAAAAACTTTTATACTTTTTTTGTATAAAATTTATATAAAAGTTTATATGATAGTAATTTAAGGCATTTTGCATAAAATTCATGTGTCTTCTGAAAAGTGTCGCCAAAAAAGTGTCGTAAAATAAGCTCCCAAAAGATTTTGCAAAATGTGTCTTCTGAAATGTGTCGCCAAAAAAGTGTCGTAAAATGTGCTCTCAAAAAATTTTGCAAAATGTGCCTTCGTAAAAGTGGTGCAAAAATGTGTTGCAAAAAAAGTGTCGTAAAATGTGTCGCCAAAAAAGTGTCGTAAAATGTGCTCCCAAAAAAATTTTGCAAATGTCTCTTCTAAAAAGTGTCGCAAAATGTGTCGCCAAAAAAGTGTCGTAAAATGTGCTCCCAAAAGATTTTGCAAAAATGTGTCTCCAAAAAAGTGTCGTAAAATGTGCTCCCAAAAAATTTTGCAAATGTCTCTTCTAAAAAGTGTCGCAAAATGTGTCGCCAAAAAAATGTCGTAAGATGTGTCGGAAAAAGTGTCGCCAAATGTAACGGAAGAACAAGTGTCTCAAAATGTGTCGCCAAAAAAGTGTCGTAAAAAGTGACGCCACTCAAATGATGAATAATCCATTCGCAAATGGCTTCAGATGCGTTGACAACTATATTGTAGACATATAGCGAGCTAATTTACAATACATCGACCAATTCGAAGCTAGACATTTTGCGACCCACAATTCAAAATGTCGTAAGATGAGTACAAAGTAGCTCAAGAGGTGCTAAGATTGGAGGAAGTAATTTGACCGATATTATTTTTTATCTTAATGTCATAAACACCTCCAGTGGGTACAGAGTAAAAGAGTGACAGCTATTTCTTTTTATGACATTACTACGAATGACCTTATGTGTCCATATGGATTCTAGTTCAAGCAAAACGATATTTTTTATCCTATTCTAGAGTACTATCGGTTAGTTCAAAACTTTTTACTCGATATTTTTAATGTATATTTATGTGTGTGTCTCGTTGCTACAAATATTTCTGTATTGTTATTTGTTACATATCACCCGCTAAGGTTCATTGCGCATTCCACTGGCGTCTGCAGTGTCTGCATACCAGGGATTTTTAGGGCCGTTGTTGTTGTTGCTGCAGTATTGCGCCGCCGTCGCCGATATTGCTGCCATAATAATGCAAATTGTTGTTCACTGATGAATTAACAAAAAGCGAAAATCGTGACTTATGTTTTTGGCAGCTGCGCGCACACCAGTGTTGCCATGTTCAAACATTCGTTAGTCGGTTGTTTTCCTGGCTTTCTTGTTGCTGTTGCTGCTGCTTTAGCCTCATTTTATTGTCAACATTGCTGCTGCTGCTGCCGCTTTTTTCGGTTCATTTGAAGCCAATTGGCGTTTTTTTTCTTTTCGTCTTTTTGTTCTCGATTTTGAAATACAATCACAACAGACACTAATTTAGTTTCGTTTCATTTTGTTCAATTTTTTGCGGGTGTTGTTGTTATGGAGAGGCAGCAGCAGGAGTTTTTTTCTTCTTGTGGTTGCGCATGCGCACACGCCTTGCATTCATAGCAATTTAATTCCTGGTTACTCTAGCGCTGCTCCATTTGCATAAATCGTTGTTAGCCAAATTGGTGACAGACACACATAAAATATATAAGTATGTATGTATGTAAGCATGTATGTGTGCTTGCGCTCTTGGCGTGATATGGCCCAGCAATTTGATATGCTTTTAATGATATCATTAACAAGCGTTTATGTCGTGTTATGCGTCGTGTTTTGGAGTTCAATTAAGTCAATTTCGCTTATAGCGATCATATTTCAAATACTTGAGACTTGCACTTTCTTTTTTATGATTTTCAGACGCAAAAAATGGGTGTTAACAAAATTACATAAAAGCAAAATTACTTAAATTGAAATAATGAATGAATGCGAATGATCAAGAAATTTCCGAGTAAATATCACACCAAAAAAAGTAAATTTTTCACGCTGTCCTAAGTAACAGAAACTTAAGCTGCATGTCGCACTATGGATTTTTTTTGACCTTGAAACAACAAGAAGTTTGAAGTCACCATACTATAAAGTACTTAGTAACTTGTTTCGAAACTTTTCTCATAAACATTTTTAGTCCCTTAAAGCTTTTTATAAGCTCCCTACCCATTCTTTCACCATATATCATTCAAGTTTATACAAACATCAACCAAACAGCAATGATAAAACAACAACCAAAAATAGCCAAATGTTTCGAACACCTGCAAGTTGCTTAATCCATGTAAGCCAAAAGCCAAAAAAAAAAAAAACATCAATAAAAAGCAAACCTCAATAACTTCCGTAAGAGATCAATTTTGAATGAAGATTTGCTTTGAGCAGCGAACTACAACACAGCTATGAACTAAAAACATACAACTCCAACGACAACAGACCTACATAACAACAATAGGAACAACAACTGTGTAAAAACCAATTTCCAATGAATGTGTGATAAATTTTTTGAGGAATGCGAAAACTGACAGTTTTATTGGTCAAGCGATTCCCAATAATATTGCTCTACCGGGAGACATTTAGACCATTAACAGCAAAAGAAAAAAACATTTAAACGGTAGACCAAAAGTCAATAGCGCTAAGCCATTTAAAGTTGGCTTTACTGCCATCGCATACAAGTACATTCATACATATATCATATTCATCATCATAACAATAGCAGCCATTCGTTCGTTCGGTGATCAGTTCAACTTCAGTGATGAATTCCTCTGAAGCACATGACAGCGCATAGTTATGATGAGTTTGACTTTGTTGTGACTTTGCAGGAAAAACAGCAAATTTACTAAAGATTTACCAGTTGATTTCATTTGATGTTCGTGCAGTACGGCACACTAACTGATGGGAATGTGAACCATGAAGTGAACTGTTTGTTATTGGCGCTTTACTGTGTCTTTGACAGTGGTGCACCGAGAGAAAATTGCAACTTTATTTATACTACTTAGAATCGCCCAATAGTCAAAATTTTACCACAAAAGTATCAAATAATTTTGGTGCTTTTTGGACAATTTTAGTATTTTTTTTGCTATTTGGTACAAAATAGAAAAGCTCATTTATCATCCCTAGTACTATGGGAAATGTGAAACGAAAAGAAAACAAAAAACATGAAGTCAGTGTCAGTTAGCTTGTTGTCTTTCTCTTTGAGCTGTGTCTTCTTTCTTCTAGTGGTGTACAATTCAAAGTCGCGCTCTATTTCTAACAAAGTAAAAAAGGTAGGACAAATTTTGTTCTTGCTTATTAATATATAGATATTGTGACAAACGTAAAAGTCGCATAAGTTCATAAATTAAAATTAATAACAAAAACGTAAAGTGAGTTAAAAAAACATCTCACACAATTCTATGAAAACAAAAATAAATAAATTTTCAAAAACAACTAGGAAGCAACCCTAAAAATTTATGTTGGAGCGGTGCAAAGTCATTAATCATAAAGAGGAAAATTAGTTCAACAAGGCTAATGCACCAATAAACAACAATGTCTCGTAAGAAAACTATTTTCCCGGAGTTAATTCAACGGGAGAGTTACTATACGGGAGAATGACAAAATGTTCCAAAAAGAGTAATATCAAAATGAAAATATCAATTATTTTTAAAAAAGTAGAAACTGGTGGATAGCCACTTTAATTGTTTATTGATTTTACTATATAAAGATAAACTAGTAAGGGTGTAAAATTTGGCCTGGCCAAACATTAAATACCCTACACTGCAGTATTTTTAAAATTTTGCTCTTATCGGAGAAGCTACGCTCCCTTGTCCGATTTCACCCAATTTTTGTTGAGAGCTTTTATTTATGATTCTTAGTGTCTGAGTCGAATTTGGTTCGAATATCTCAAAAAACGCTTTCAGTATAGCGTTTTAAATCTTTTGATTATATGGGAGGTGCCACGCCCGCTTGTTCGAATTCGTTCAGTTTTTTTTCAGAGCTTGCGCTTACAATTTTTAGTATTTATGCGTATTTTGGTTGCATTGTCGTGAAAAAATACTCCTAAAATTGCATTTTTAATATATTTTTTGTATGGGTGGTAGGCGTGTCCGTTGACCGATTTCGCTCATTTTCAATCCTCCGAGCTATCGTTGATGACGGAGGCAGTGTACCAAATTTCATTGAATTATCTTGCTCAGTTTTCCTAAAAAGTGTATTTCAACACACAGCCAGCCAGCCAGCCAGCCAGCCAGACAGACGGACATGGCTATATCGACTCAGGAGGTGACGCTGATCAAGAATATATATACTTTTCTATATCTGCCACGCCTCTTTCTCTGCGTTACAAACGGAAAAACAAAGTGAATATACCCTGGGTGTAGGGTATAAAAATATGTATAGTGTTGGTATAATAAAACTAACATGGAGAATGACACACGCTTGAGCTCTTTACAAAAACTTTAAAATTTTTTAAAAAATACGCACCGAAAAACCAAAACTGACTGCGCTGAAAAAGAACCAAGTCTCCACTTTCCCTTAATTTTGAGTTCTTTTTTTACCCAATATTTAAAAAAAATAACAGTTAGAATAAGAAAATCTAAGTGTAGATCTTCTTAAATGAGGGACCAAATTCCATGTAAGTCAATTCAACATAAAAAAATTTTTTCGAAGAGTTAATACAGAAAAAATAACTGAATAACTGCAAACAATATCGTATAAGTTTTTTAGAAAATAACGTAATTTGCGAAATAGGCCAATTTAGGTCACTAAGAAACGGTTAGGTGCAGCAGGGAGAATGACTTTTTAACACTTTGTGTTATAATTACATAGTAAAATATATAGAACTATTTTGTTTTTCAAGCTATTCGTATAGAAGCTCTTGTTAAGTATCTGCATTAAATACTTAGTTAAAATATCAAATTCTAAATTTTAACATGGTTCGAGTCCCGAGACATTGAATGGTAAATTTTTCGGAGAATCACCGAAATAGCTTAGGTACGAAAGCATACAGCTAATGAATGCTCTCGTGCAAAAGATCGGGAATATTTCATCAGTATCAAAACGTCGTCAGGAATCAGAAAAAAAATAGGTAAAACATCTTGAAAATATCGGACAAGTTGGAAATCTCGAAAAATGTAAAAGAACCCGAAAACATAAAGTAAAATATTGTTCAGGATGAAACATAAAAAAAGTCGAAAATGTCGGTATGCTTGAAAATGTTAAAAATTAGGAAAATGCTGAAGAAAGTTAAAAAATTTGGAAACTGCGGAGAAGTTCAGAAAATTTCTAAAAATCTCAAAAAAAGTTTGTGAACTCGAAAAATGTTGAAAAAGCAACAAAAAGATCGAAATATATAAAATAAATACATAGTAAATTTAGGAAAAAATTTAAGATTTTCAGAAAATGTAGAAAAGATTCGAAAAATTTTTAATACAATATATCTAAATTGTCGGAGATTTCAAAAACTGTTGAAAAACTCGGAAGAGAAAATTTAATAATTGGAAACTATTAATCCTAGAAAATGTGAAACTCGAAATTCATTGAAAATACTGGAAAGTTTAATAAGTATCTCGGAAAATGTTGAGGAAGTCGAAAAAAATCATAAAATTTGAGAATATAGGTACTGAAAAATTTCGGAAAATGTTAAAAAGATCGGAAAAATATTGAAAAGTTCAATAAATTTTCAGAATCTCGGAAAATGTTAAAAAATGGCAAAAATTTTTAGTAACAGATCCTTGAAATGTACAAAGGTCGAAAAATATTAAAAAAGTCAAAAATCCGAAAATGCTGAAAACATTTCCATGAATTTTGAAAAATATTCATTAGAAGGTCGAAATTGAGGAAAAATTTTGCAAAATTTTTATATAAACAAATGATGTGCTTGTGATTTCCTAAGTGTGGGGAGAGTCAGCGAATAAGCAGCGAACAAGCTGAGAAGCTAGTTATGTCACTTGCTTGCAAATTTTGCTTCAGACTTCAGTCATTTGCTTGGAATATATATTTTTTTTTTTTGCTTTCAAATATATACAGAGTCCGCTAAACTTTTAGTGTCGGCACGTTCAAACTTGTTGCTCCACACGTATGAATGTGATGATCTGATCTGATCTTTTGTTCGTTCAAGTTGAAGTTCCTGCACACAAAAAACCTTTGGTTTGACTTTTCTGACGAAATTCGTGATATTTTGTTATTGTTTTGCGCTTGTTTCTTCTCCACAGCTCACATTGTCTGTCTGAACTTTGAAGTTATTTAATTTTCCGCATCAAAAAAGTGAAGAAAAAAAAATGTAAGGCTTTTAAGCCATTCAGTTTTTTTGTATTTCATTTTGAATGCCTTAAGTCAGGCCGCAAACGCCCCAACCACAATTTCTTCAGTTCATTTCTTCGTCTTTAGTTAACTTGGTTTTAATTTTGCTTTTTTTTTTTTTGTTTTTGTTGTTTTTGTTTTTGGAGGGTCTTTTTGTGTTTGAATGTGTGTGGCTTGAACACCTGCAACAAATCTGTAGCCAAGAAAAACATCAAAACGCAGCTTAAAACTCTTTTTTTTTTTTGTACCAAGTCATTTGTTTGTTAACCCACTGTGAGACGGTTTTTTATTTGACGAAATTTTTTTTTTTTTTTCAACAAAAGTTGGTGGGTTGATGTATGGTTTTTTGTTGATGTGAATCTTTTTTCATTTCAACCTTCCTCATAATTTTTATTTAATTTTGTTCATTTTTTGACGTCTCGTTTTTACCATGAACATGAAATGAAACCTTGTCATTAAGACTTTTATTTACACGTGAAGTCGCTCTGCTTTAGAAAAAAAAGAAAAAAATAAAAATTTTGTAAGCCGATAGTTGAGGAAACTACAAAAGTTCGAAAGTGGAGAAGACCTTAACAAATGTAAGTAGATGGGCAAAACGTAGCAATCAAGTAAATGGTGAGGCACAAATTATGTCATAACAAGAATTTGCTGTAATTGTTGCAAATAGCATTAAATGTCGTTGTGCTGTGACATTTATTTTGTGAACACATAGAGAATTAGTTCATAATAAGCCAACCAATTGGAATCAGATTCAAAATGCCATGAAGTGAGCACAAATGAGCATCAAATCAAACGACATAATATTCTCATCTTCATGTCATCAATTTTACGCCTTTAGTTAAATTCCTAATGTAAAATTATATTTTTATTTTTCACACGTGTTTCTTATTACTAGAGTTCGCCTTGTGGCCGAAATTCGCCCATTTCGATTCGACCATAAAATAAAGGAAAAAGTTTTTATACCCTTCCTTGGTCGATAAAACACAAAAATCTTTTAATATTCTTCCTTAGGGTTCGGGTTATCTGCATCGGTGCAGCAGCTAAGTTGCAATATCGTGATTTTCATTTAGAGGCGTGTAACTCCTACTAAAGAGCAAACAGTTTTTGATATCTATCTATACCAAAATTCATAAAAATCAATCATGTTATCGTGCTATATAGTGCTAACTCTATATCTATACCAAATTTCATAAAAATCGTATGCAGTATTTTCGCCGTGAGAGCGTTTTTTCCATTTAGGGGCATGGCACTGCCCACTGAAAATATAATGGTCATTTTATCGTTCCTTAGTGCCAATCCTATCTCCGTACCAAATTTCGTTAAAATCTTTGCAGCGGTTTAGCCGTGAGAGCGTTTTTTCCATTTAGGGGTGTGGCACCGCCCATTGAAAAACATAATGGTCATATTATCGTTCCGTAATCCTAACCCTATCTCCATACCAAATTTCGTTATAATCGATGCAGCGGTTTAGCCGTGAGGGCGTTTTTTTCCATTTAGGGGCGTGGCACCGCCCACTGAAAAATATAATGGTCATATTATAGTTCCTTAGTCCTAACCCTATCTCCATACCAAATTTCGTTATAATCGATGCAGCGGTTTAGCCGTGAGGGCGTTTTTTCCATTTAGGGGCGTGGCACCGCCCACTGAAAAATATATTGGTCAAAATTGATGCAGCGGTTTAGCCGTGAGATCGTTTTTTCCATTTAGGGGCGTGGCACCTCCCACTTTAAAAACAAACATAGTCCTATGCACTGCTCCTCCTCACAACCTTTCCAACAAAAAAAAATCAAGCAAATCGGTTGAGATTTAGGTATAGAAACAGGGACCTAACCAATTTCGTTTGCCTATTTATATATAGATGATATTACTTTTGCTTTTTATATAATTCCAGAAATATTGGCTAAACTTTATTAGCAACTTGGCAAGTTAAGTTGATAACTTATGCACGGGACAAAAATGACAAATTGCGTTGGTAACTTAACTTACAAAGTTATTAGTTAATTTTTCTTTAAAAATCAGTGGTTGTAAGTCCTACATACCAACGTAATATCCGTAGAATATTTTTTAATGGTAGTCGGCAAATTAAGTTACCAACTTTTCTCATGGAACATTTGGTTACTGGAACAGAACATAAGTTTTAACTAGAGTTACAACTCATATGTATTCATTATTATCCAAATTATAAGTTGAAATTGTTAATATCCAGGGGCGTGGAGAGAAAATCCGGGCCCGGGGGTAATTATATACCGGGCCCCCTCCACCACTAGATTTTTTTTTATTTGAGACTATCGCATCGTCGAGCGATTATTGTTTTTCCGTAAACGCAAATATGCCCACGAGATATATGAAATGTGTAAAGTTTTGATTTTGTTTGCTTCCCGGTCATATTCATAAAATAAAAGGTCCAAAAATAAGGTTTGAGCCGGTCTGCGATCAAAGCTTGAAAAATGTATTAACAATTTTTTAGTTTTCAAAATTTTTTTGAAACCTCATCGTTTTGGCCTCATAACGCCAATTTTACATCTGTATTTGGAAAAAGGCCTTTTTAAGTTTTAGATGGAATAAGAAAGAACTAACGATAACTTTTTTAATATTTTTTTTTTCTTAAATACTGCAATTTAAAAATTAAGTTTAATATTTTGAAAAGGCAGGATTCGGTACCTTCCAGCTTTTAAGCTATTAAGCGTGTAAAAGGCACGGGCTCGGGTTTTTTCCTTGGCCCGCTGGGCTCTACTTTCCAGCGACGGTCTCGGCCTTTCTGACCTAACCAGAAAAGGCTTAAGCTTAGAGGCCCGTAAATCACAAGCAAGCTTAGAAGCACATTCTTGAAAAAAATTATGGAAAATAATGTACATATAAATGTAGTACTTAGAATGAAAATAAAACAAGTTAATTTAAACAAAAAAAAACTTATTAGATTTTACCAAAAAGCTCAAGAAAGCAGACAATGTATAATCTTTTGAAAAAAAAATAATAATAATTGTGCGGGCCCGGACTTTTTCTCAAGTGCTTGTATTATGTTCATGCCGGGCCTCTAAAATCTATTTTTCAAGCCCCCGCGTAAGTCTAAGGATAGAGATCGAAAATGTAATGATAGTCTTGGAAATAGAAAAGACTCCTTTGAGGAGGATGCAGAACCATTCCTTTGAAATGACGAGCTTCTAGCATAAAAATGGCAAGGCCCAGGAATGGACTCAAAAATGGTTAATAGTGTGACACACGCACATAATGTGGGTTCAACCCTAAAGTAATGCGAAAGTAATCCTGGAATAATGTATTTTAGTGAGTGCGAGATCCATACACACTACAAGTGTTACACAATTTGTGACGATATTTAGGCATTAATTACAGAGTACTATTTTATAGGCAGACTCGCCTCAAGATAAGGGCTAACTGACTTAGGAGTTCATTGTAAAATTTGTAAAGATCCTGACGTCGAAGAGTTAATTTTTCAATTTCTTTTGTGAATGCCCAGCGCTGGCTAACCGACGCTATCAGGTTTTAGAAAGTCACTTCTTCGACTCTTTTGAGGATATCGCTCAAAAACGTCGCAAATTCATTTTGAAATCTATACAATTTACGAAATGGTTATTTTAGGTTGAAAACGAAGTCATAATCCGGGTATACTACATATAGGCCCAACTGCGGCCAAAGTTATTGAGCAACTGATACGATGCAATGTTTTGTTTAGTACTAAGCAAATGCAGACAAAACACACCATGTTTTGAAAAAAAGCAAGGAAAATAGCTGTAGTGCGCATTACATTACAAGCATCACGGCATGTAAATGACGCAAGAAGTCTAGCGGTTGTTCATAATGGTGTTGCGAGAACAACCGAAAAGTTTCACCTATCAGAAGCAGATGATACAAAAGCGTTTGAAAGTTTGCAAGTTAAGTCTCTTATTTGTCTACAAGAATATGTCATTACAAGGAAATATGCCAAGTATACCAGACAGTGGCTGATCCAAGGGGGACGTTGGGGCGATCGGCCCCTCCTCTCAAACCTAAATTATATGTAAAGATTTTAAAAACATTCTGTTATTATATAGAAATGTACTCAATCGGCCCCCCCTCTTGATAATGCTGGATCCGCCACTGATAACAGATGAGAAAGTTTAATGTGACCGATATAGCTCAAATGTGGCTATATTACAGAAAAGAAGTGTGGCATAAATATTGCGGGACGATTTTGTTCATTTATGGTTAAAATACGGGGTGTTAAATTTGGCGATTCTTGCGATTTTCTTAAAAAGACAATTTTTTAAAAAATTCGTATCTTACAGTAAACTTTGTTAGTAAATAGTTCTAACTAACTTATCCTATTTATTTTAAAATGTTTTTTCTATAAAAAATACTACTTTAATTACACAGAAATTTCACCAACATTTTCGAAATTTAAAAATAATTTTTTTTTTCTTAAAAAAACCTGCCCTTCAAATGACAGTATTTAAGCTTTAAAATGGTTTATCCTTCTTTTTTTTTTACTCAAAAGCAAGGCATTTTATGAAAAAAATTTATAAGACATAAAATACTAAGAATCGCCCCAGAATTCAGAATTTTTTGAGACATTTAATTTATAAAAAAAAATATTCTACAAAAAACAAAAGCTTAAAACGATTCAAAAAAAAAAACTAGTAAGGGTGTAAATTTTGGCCTGGCCAAAAAATAAATACCCTACACAGCAGTATTTTGAAAATTTTTCTTATATGGGAGGTGCCACGCCTTCTTGTCCGAGTACAATCAGTTTTTGTTCAGAGCTTGAATTTATAGTTTTTAGTGTCAAAGTGAAATTTAGTTGGATTATCTCAAAAAACTCTTTCAGTATAGCATTTTGAATCTTTTGCTTATATGGGAGGTGCCACGCCCCCTTGTCTGATTTCACCCAATTTTTGCTGAGAGCTTTCATTTATAATTCTTAGTGTCTGAGTCAAATTTGGTTCAAATATCTCAAAAAACGCTTACAGTATAGCGTTTTGAAGCTTTTGCTTGTAAGGGAGGTGCCACGCCCTCTTGTCCGAATACACCCAGTTTTTGTTCAGAGCTTGCATTTATACTTTTTAGTGTCAGAGTGAAATTTAGTTGGATTATCTCAAAAAACTTTTTCAGTATAGCATTTTGAAACTTTTGCTTTTATGGGAGGTACCACGCCCCCTTTTCCGATTTCACCCAATTTTTGCTGAGAGCTTTCATTTATAATTTTTAGTGTCTGAGTCAAATTTGGTTCGAATATCTCAAAAAACGCTTTCAGTATAGCGTTTTAAAGCCTTTTCTTATATGGGAGGTGCCACGCCATCTTGTCCAAATTCGCTCAGTTTTTTATCAGAGCTTGCGCTTACAATTCATAGTACTTATGTGTATTATGGTTGCATTGTCGTGAAAAATTCTCCTAAAATTGCATTTTGAATATATTTTTTGTATGGACGGTAGGCGTGCCCGTTGACCAATTTTGCTCATTTTCAATCCCCCGAGCTAACTTTAACGATGGAGGTAGTGTACCAAATTTCATTGAATTATCTTGCTCAGTTTTCCCAAAAAGTGTATTTCAACACACAGCCAGCCAGCCAGCCAGCCACCCAGCCAGCCAGCCAGCCAGCCTGCCAGCCAGACAGACGGACATATATATACTTTTCTATACCTGCCACGCCTCCTTCTCTGCGTTACAAACGGAAGGACAAAGTGAATGCACCCTGGGTGTAGGGTATAAAAATCATTTTATGCTTTATACACTTTTTTCGTTGGATGCCTTGCGTTTGAGTAAAAAAAGCATATTGCCAACGGCAGGCGCTCAATAGTCGAAAACTTTAAATTTTTGACTGAATCCCATCTTAAAAGATATACCATTTGAAATCTTAGAATCACGAAACTCAAGACCCACTATTTTAACAATAAATAAGACTGGGACAAAATCCTCCCTCATTTATTTATGTCGCACTTTGTTGCTACAAAATTACCAAATTTGAGCTAAATCGGTCACATAAAACTTTTCACCTGGTACTCGACTTGTTTTCCTTCGTATACATACTAGTGTATCGAACTCTCAAATAGCGATAATGATAAATTAAAGACTAAAAATTGTAAAAATATTTAAAAATTTTATTTCAATTTAATAATAATAATAATAAAGTAATTTTGTTTTCACCTTTCAATATCTTAGTTCACATGTATAAATTATCTCAAACGCTACAATATCCATAATTGGCTTCTACGAATTGTGCCCATAATTTGAATACAACTAATTAAAGTAATTACTCCGAAATTTTAATATCCTCACTCCAAGTGTTTGCTCGCCTTCACGAGCATATACTCGAACTGAAGAAGTCTACATATGCTTGGGCCTTCAAATTTCTTCGCTTACAAATTTGTCAAAGATTGCAGCTTCCACTCAGATTTGGTCAAATTACAGTCGTCGAAGTCAACAATTAGGAAACAACTTTGCAACAGGCATTTAACCTCATTTTCCAGTCAATAAAAATTTAAATTTACAGTGAAACAACGAACGTGACGTTTTTGTGACATTTTTGGCAAATATTTATTATGCAGCAATTACGCCAATTGCCAGTTGTTTTTGTAAATTCAAGAGAGCGCATGCATTGTATTTTTGGTTTCTTACGCCTAAGGGCATACGAGTAGTTAAAAAAAATTAAAATATTCAGAAAAAAAAACAGGAAAAATTCAACAAAAATAAAGGTTCTTAGCATCTCAATAAATTATGTGCTCCATTAATAAACATCAAGAAAACAGCGTCAGCAAGAACAACAAGAATCGGTGGCAACCTTAATTTAAGTTAAATTTAATGATCATTGCAACTGCGCATGCGCAACCGCCGCTTGTTGACTACGCGCAACATATTGCGGTGTCTTCATAAATTAAACACCCAATTATTTGGATTCTTTCACCCAAATGGATGCAAGTGCTTGCAACCAATGTGTTATTCCTTTTTCTCCACTCGCTGACTGGCCCTACTTACTTGTCAAATGTCGAAATTGCAGCTGCTACCAAGTTGCTGTTGTGCCAAATTACATTTAAGGAGAATCTGCTTAAATGTTTAAAAAATGACCGACACTGATTTGGCTTATTTAACAATTTTATCATTCACTGGTTTTTGTTGCCGCTGCTGTTTTTAGTTTCTTCTTCTTCATCAGCTTATTTTTGGGTATGGCGGCGCTCTGTGTAATTTTCCGCCAGCAGCAATTTTCATGTTATGCCCAATTTCCTGTCAAGAACTTTTAACCCAGTAGCTTTAGTTGCGCATTAAAATTTCGTTCATTTTTCATATGCCTTGTGATTGAGGAGAATTTTTGCAAAGTGTACGAAATCGTGAAAACAAATATAAGATTTTCGAAATGAACTAGATGGCAACCGTAAAAATTTATGTTAGATTTTTAAAAAGATTATTTAAGTCTTCAAGACTAAATTTTAATTTTTATTTTTTAAATAAATGGTTTAAGCAAAACTAACAAAAAAATCGGGTGGCAACACCAAAAGTTTTGTCCATTTTTAAAAAAAGTTTTGCTGTGTGTTTCTGAAACCAAAAATTTCAATTTAATCAAAAAAGTAAGAGTTATATAAGGCTTACGAAAATAATCAGGTGGCAACTTTAAAAATTTATGTTGGAGCGTCGCGAGGTTTATGGACAGCCCCTAAACATAAAAAGTTCAACAAGTCTAATGAATTAACCAATAAACAATAATGTCGCGTTAGAGAACCATTCTTCCGGAGTAAATTTGACGGAAGAAATACTATACAGGAGAATGACAACACGTTGCAAAAACACTAATATCACAATGAAAATAGCAATTATTTTAAAAAAATTTTAAGCTGATGGATAGCCACTCTAATTGTTTATTGATTTCATAATATAAAAAGTTAAAAAATATGCAAAGTAAGTAATATAATAAAAACTTACAGGGAGAATGACACAAACTTGCTTTCTGTACAAAATTTTTAAATTATTTAAAAAAAAACGCGTTAACACTCACTATGCAAAATCCAAAACTAACTGTGCTGAAAAAGAACTGATTAAGAACTGCATAAAATAGTCAAAATATCAAATTCAAAATTTAAACAAGGCTTTGAGCTTTGAAAATCACTCATATTTACCAAGTTTAATGACGATAGCTGCTGTAGGTGCACAGATACTGATACATACTGTCAGAAGCAAAATGTCGGCATGTTTTCTGTTTTCGGTTTAACACTGCAATAGCATCCGTTCTGATTACTTGATCAAAAAGAAATATAAGCCAAACGGAAGCTTAATCGTTCTTTTTTTCAAGTATGTGAACAATGAAAAAAAAAAGAAACCATTTCGAAAACATTTTCACAGTTTTGCACCTCATTAACTGATGTGTGTACAGACCTAGAATGTGAACTTTTCTTAGTTAAAAAAAAAAACGATTTCAATAGATTTCGTTATGCTGAGTCCCTCTACTTTGTCAAGATTTTGAGATATCTTAACCTAAAAGTACAAAAAACGACGTTTTTGCTGTTTTTCAAATTAAGTTCAAGGGCGCAAGGGTTTTTTCTGCTCTATTCCATAAAGTGCAAAAGAAGAAACTACTCTTTTCCTTAATAGCCTGAGTAGTCAACTACGATTTTTTATTGAAAAGTTATGACCAATCTAAGATGACATTGTTTTATATTTCAAGGTATGGCCACCATACTATACTTTCATATGGCAATATCGGTTCATAATTGCCGTATACTCGTATATCAAATAAATTAATTCCGGCTTAAGGCCCCATTTTATCGCAATTATTTTGACAAATGAGTAGAATTTCGCTTAAGCCTTCTTTAGTCTTTTTTTGACATTCAGTTTCAAGTTTAGTTTTCTGCCTAGTATTATTCCTAAGAATTTTTGGGTATCACGGAGCTCAAGCACCTGTCTATTTACTTTTGGTAACTTGATAATCGGAACCTACCTTCTATCTGTTGGTAAAAACTAGTTCGTTTTTTGTTGGATTAATATTTAACCCACAATTGGTTGCCCATTAATCGATGCTTTACCGAACATTTTCATTGAACATTGATATTATCTTACTTTTCTATATCATTTGAAATTTGTCGAATATTTTTATATACTGTGGCCAAATTTTGGCCATTCACCCAAAGATAGATAAAATTTTCCCAAAAGTTTCGAAAAACATCAAAAATATCGACAAATGTCCAAAATTATCGAAAAACATGTAAAATATCGATAAATATCCAAAAGTATCGAAAAACATCTAAAATGTCGATAAAAGTCCAAAAGTATCGAAAATATTCAAAATATTGACAAAAGTCCAAAAGTATCGAAAAACATCTTAAATATCAGTTGAAGTCCGAAAGTTTCGAAAATAGTCCAAAATTATCGAAAAGCATAAAAAATATCGGCGAATGTCCAAAAGTATCGTAAAACATCTAAAATATCGGTAAAAGTCGAAAAGTATCGAAAAGCGTCTTAAATGTCGATAAAAGCCCAAAAGTATCGAAAAACATCTGTTAAACTCCAAAAGCATCAAAAATATCTAAAATATGATTAAAGTCCAAAAGTATCAAAAAATATTAAAAATATCGGTAAAACCTTAGAAGTATCGAAAAACCAAAAAATTTTATTAGTCAATCATGCGACGTTTAGTATTTCGTACACTGTGACTACTTGAACAAAAACCATCCAATTTTACTGCCGAAATGTAGCATAAATCTTAGCTTTCATATGCGTTTGTCTGCATATATCGAGTGATCGCAGTGCAGATCGATTGGTCATGTTTTTGTCCCGCAATTGTAATCATGTCTCTAAATGCTGAAACTCTCGTCACATGTGAAAACTGCGCTTGCCTGATTACAACACCACGTTCTATGGTGATGCGGCTCAAAAACTGTGCTTTAGGTGTTCAACCGATGGGCTCAAAACAACCTTTTCTTCGTTCCTCTGCTTCAAAGGTGAAATAAATTGGATCGTTTTTTTAACAACGTACTTTTTGTCTGATTTTATAGTCTTCGCCACGATGCGTACTTAAGTGTAATTATGGTCACGACCTCTTTTTTCTCTGATTTTTTTCTTTTCTCTTCTCTGAAGTTGTTGTGTTCAAATTTTATTGCTGTACTAAGGCGAAATTTTTAGCACAATCTCACAAGTGTCTGCAGCAGATTGAATATCGTCACTTCTTGCATTGCGACCGACGACAAGTGGCAGCAGCAATATATTGTCCGTCGTTCGTTGCACTCTTGATTGCTGGTGATTACGAGACAACAACGAGGTAAAAGTGGTCGTACCGTAGGGCCTATCATTTGTCACATTACTACTTAAATTTTGGACATTTTTTATTGATTTTTACAGTTTTCTTGCGATCACATATGGTGCATAATTGCTTTCGCGAACACAATTGTTGGTTCTCCAACTTTATTGCAGTAATAAGAGTTGACATTAAAAATAATTGCTACATAACGAGACAAATTTTTGGTCCACTAATGTAATTAGCAAGAGCATCATTTAGATGGCTTTGGGGAAAATACTAAAATAATTGTGAGCAGCAGGTACCGCTGAAAATCATTTTGATATTGTCAGCTTTCATTTTTGAAAACAATATGACAGAAAGATCACTTAACTTTTGATACAATAAGAAAGCATATGCCTTACGTGGAAAACCCCAATTTACCTAATTTCTTGGAAAAATTGCGAGAACCTATTTTGATATTTTGTTTAAGAGTAAGTTCTCTATCGATTGACATAGGTTTTATGTGCCTTGGAATTATTGGAAACATCACAAACATATATAGCCAGTCTTTAATTTGACTGGTCGCATAATCTCAATGGGTTCAATCAACCTCGATCTTTAAATAAGAAAAATGTTAGCAAACAGTTAATAAAGTTTTTTTATCTATCATACCACATTAGGTAAACATAACATGCGCATTATGTGCGCTATCTCCATCTATTTTTCATATTCTTTTTCTTTCTTTTTTCGATCTTTGTATTACGTATCTTTTCGCTTTCTGCTTTTACCGTCTCTGTTAAGTATTTAAAGATATCAACGCTTATCAAATAAACATTTGTCATTTTCCAGAGAAAAACAACAACACCGTAGAGACCACACCGCCAGCGTTATGGTACGATAGCCACCAAAAGCAACAAGAATCACAAATGTAGCAACTTGTTGTCTCAAAATCTTTGAAATTATTACACTGACATTTTTAGTTATCTAAGAGACATGTTTTCTTTTTCTTTTCTCGAGTTTTTTTATTTTGAATTTTTTTCAATGTTTTATCACAGCAATATCAAGTGTAGTCAGTTGTGCGTTGTGTTGAGTTCTATAGATTAACCCATTTTTAACTGCAATGTTTATAGAAAAAGTGATATAGATGGGCTAAGAATTTTTTTCTTAAAAATACAATTGATCTATAGACAATATGAGTCGCCCAAATGCAAAAGCAGTTAAAAGACAAAAAAAAATTTTATCATAGTATTTTTGGATTTGGGAGCTACCTAGCTTTCCAAAAATTCCAATATCCCAAAAAAAAAAATGTTTGACTTCTTAACTGCTTTTGCATTTGGGCGACTCTTATAAGTACTATGGTAAATATTCAAAAACAAAATACCTTTCCACAATCTCAAGTCGTTAACTTCCACAAGGAAGGCTTCTACACGGACAAAATAAGTAGTTCGTACTACTTTATTTCTAGTTAATTTTACTAAGTAGGATTTCAAAACAATGTAGTGACAACTCCCCAGTAAAAAAAAATGTACCTTAATCTTTTTGTAGAGTCTTTCTTTGCGTTATCGACCAAGATTCGAGTTGACATCTCTGATTTCTATGAAAAATGGTGAAAAGCTAATATTTGACACCACACATATTACTGTGGTAAATTGATTTTCCGAAATTCCGAAAATTTTCAAGATGGCGGCCATAGGAAGTTCGATCCAACCTTTGGACACTCTCATATTTGAAAATTTATAGCTCCTAGGCTTTTTAACCGATTTTAATGAAATATTCAGGGTTTCTGTAGAAAAGTATGAGCTTTTGAAAAAAAAAAATAATTACACTGAAAAACAAAATTATTTTTGTTTGAAAAAACCTTTTTCCTTTTTCAAAGCCATTTTGGGGCTTGGAGCACTCTTTTTATTTTTTTTAAATATTTTTATTTAAAAGTAAATTTTATAAGAATTATTATCCAGTCCACAAAATTGTGGTATATTTTACGGTTATCAAGTTAAAAGTTTTTGAAGTTGTATAATGTTGTGTTTATCATGAGTCGTTGAAGCGCATGCGCTACCATACAGTGCTGCCACCTTCCGGACGGTATTTCTTTTTTCAGTGAACCTTAGTGATATCTTTCATAGAACTCTTTTGTGGAATATTTTAACCCATTATAAACTATTTTTTGGGTAAAGGGGTCGAAAAGACTCATAAAAACGAGATGTAATGCTTTAAGATGTAAAGATGCTTATCCAAAATGGGTTAAAATATTCAACAAAAAAATTCGGTGCCGTAACATAGTCCCCACGGACATAATCCCCATTCACGAAATGGGGATTATGCCCGCCAATAATTCGGACATAGTCCCCATTTCTAAAGTGGGGATTATGTCCGCAAGTGTTTCGGACATAATCCCCAGGAAAAAACGGACATAGTCCCCATAACCATATTTTGTTATTGACAACAGCCGCAGCTCAGGATTTACAACTCCCAAATATTCCAGTACCGTTTCCGCGGCGGCCTTCAGCCGCTGATCAGTCTTTAATATATCCAACGCCTAGTTTGCTAGCCACAGTAATTTTACATAAGAGCAGGGGTAAGCGGGCGGCCTGCGGCCGCAGCTTAGGATTTAAAACAACCAAAAATCCAACACCGGCTTCGCGGCGGCCTTCGGCCGCGGATCAGTCTATGACATTCAACACTATATAAATTTTTTAAATGGATTATTGCAAAAATTTTGTTCAATCTTAATTATATTAGGATGATGTCCGAAAAATTTGCGGACATAACCCCCATGACCAAAATGGGGATTATAACCGAAAAATTTTCGGACATAATCCCCATTTACGAAGTGCATACCACAATTTTGAGGGCTGGAAAATAATTGTAATAAAATTTATTTTAAATAAAAATATATAAAAAAAATAAAAAGGGTGCTCCAAGCCCCAAAATGCTTTGGAAAAGGAAAAAGGTTTTCTTCAAACAAAAATAATTTTGTTTTTCAGTGTAATTATTTTTTTTCAAAAGCTCATACTTTTCTAGGTAAATTTTTTTTTACTGAGGAGTTGTCACTATATTGTTTTGAAATTCTAGTAAAATTTACTAGAAATAAAATAGTAGGAACTATTTTTTCTGTCCATATAAGTAGAAGCCTTCCTTGTGTACGGTAGTGCAAGCGCACCAATATTTCAATTATGGAACACATTTCAATAGGATTTTCAAGCCGTCATAATCTTGTTCTTTGACTGACGCACATACATAGCCTTTATAACCTATCAAACAATTCTCTTTGGTGCGTTGATAGAGAGCTTTTGGTTCCAATTGCTTGGACTGAACTCGATTATTGAAATTACGGCGAAACTTAGCATTAGGAACCCAATTTGGTTTAAATCAAACTTTTGTTGTTAAACTTTTACTTCTCAAAAATAATGTGTAATCAAAAAGTTCGGCGCAGACCCAGTTTCGGAGATTTAGCCATAGAAAGATTGGGATGGATTTTAATAATATTGGTAAAATGTGTTCCATTAAAACGTGTGGTACTTTAACTTTGAATAAAACGCAAACGGTTTGGAATTCTTACAAATATTTTATTTCGTTCGAAAGGTCACACAATAGTATTATGTGTAGAAAATGATTTCGCAGATATGTTCACCGCGACTATTCCATAGATGTCTCACTCTTTCGGCCATGTTTTTGATGACATTTTGCAGTATGGCCTCCAGAATGGCCCGAATCGGATCATTCACATAGACTTTATACTTCATGTAACTCTACAGAAAAAGTCTAACGGCGTCAAATCGCATGATCTGGGTGGCCAATTCACATCACCGCGAGAAATTACACGGTTCGAGAATTTACGGCGCAGAAAGTCCGAATTGAGTCAAGTTGTGTGTAGTGTAGTGTCGTCCTGTTGAAACCACATATTGTCCAGATCCTGAGCTTCAACCTTAGGCACAAAATAGGTCTCCAACATAGTGTGGTACCGCTTAGAGTTGACATTTTCGGTGTTTCCGTTCTCATCTTCGAAAAAAAAAACGGCCCGATCCATAAACCGCACCAAACAATGATTCGCAGGGGATGCATTGATCTCTCTACTATAATTTGTGGATTTTCCGAGCCCCAGATACGGCTGTGCTTGTTAATATAGCCGCCGCGGTGAAATTGAGCATCATCCGAAAAAATGATTTTTTGGAATTTTGGATTTTTTGAAATTGACTTGGATTTTACTACAACACCCAAAATTCGACGATTTCAATACGTTGTTCTTTCGTGAAGAGATTCATAACTAAAATCCTATACTATCATGATGAAAATGATACAAAATATAGCGAACAAGTTTCAATAATAGATAATAGGTCAGTATTACTGACCTCTAGCTCGTTTTTTCATCAATAAAATACATCATTATGTCAGAACTTCGAGGGTGTCGTTAGCAGTCCCATGCAAAACTCTGACAAAGAGAATTTTCATCAGAGTCTAGAATTAGTTATACCTGTCTTGGTTAACAATCTGGTGTGCCTTATGTACTGGCATCCACACAAGAGTCGCAGAGTTCCTCCAAAATAGTGCTAGTTCAGAACTAGCTATGAATAATACTGAAAATATCTTCAGAGTTTTAAAAATCTTTTAACTGTCTCAGAGAATGTAAACATCGGTGTCGTAGGTTCTTTTACGAAGATTTTGTCTGAAAACTTACTCTAAAGGATAGTCAGGTCTTAGACAGAAAAAAGCTTTTTTCCGAATCCAACGGCTTTTTGGAATCATTGTTCTTGACACCAATATTTTTAAAGAAATGGGCTTAATACTACAGTTAAAGGGTTTAGAGGCATACTTGCTGATATCGAATATTTTTTTAACCTTCCCTACTTTTAAAATAATAAAAATTTCTCCCAGAATGAGGACCCGGATTTTTACCTAATAGGTATGCTCCAAACTATCGGGGAAACGATCTATAAAATACGTCAATCGGTGAAATGTTGGGGAGAGTCCACGCTTGATGAGATTTTTGTAGTCCCTATATTCTATATATAGATAATGAACTGAAGAAGGAGAAAACTGAGTTTGGACTAAGATAGACTAGTTCATAAAAACACAGTGAATTACGTTATGAGACTATAGAAATCATTAAACCAGAAAAACTGGTTCTTACCTTTCCTTATTGGATTAATGCCTACTAATATTTTAAATCGATAATTCCAAAATTAAAATTCAAATTAATATTACACCTGCTGAACCACGCCCCATACTTAAGAAAATTAACATACAAAAAATTGTTTTCTCATATCCTTCAAAATCCAATTCCCCCAAACTTGTTAATAAACTGCTAACGCAAATGCTGAGATGACAAGATTAATGAGGAATAGATTTGTTAAATTTCGTGGTCCATTAAAAATCACTGGTAATCACTGTGTGGTACCAACATGATGGGCATTAATATGCACCGCATTTCATATCTGATTACCAAAAACAACCAGTTCTCGGCTTCATTTTTTTTACTTGATATGACAAGGCATTTCTTTGAGAAATTTTTTGTATTTTTTCCTTTTGCATTTTTTTGTCGATTCCATTAATATGCAGGCTTCGTTCAAAGTCTTAAAGAAATATCTTTTTGAAATGCTATAAATTCTTGGAAGGTCATTTATGAGTTTTAGCTGTGATTGGCTTACAGATGATGCGATGCGTCTGTGTTGCAAGCTCTTTTGTGTACGGTGTGTATGAATCATTCAATGTAGAGCCCGCATTGTGGTGGAAGTTTTTGAGTCTTGGTTTTTTTTTCAGAATTTTATTTTGATTTTCTTAATTATTCCAACACGCGTACACTTGTTGCTTATTTCGAGAAAGAAAAAAATCTACACAAAATTTATGAGAACCATTTTTTTGTAGGCGTTGTTTTATTTTTATTGATGCTGATATTTCCCAAAAATTAACGCTCAACAGAAGTCATTGAACCATTGATTAAATTTTTAAGTGTTACTGAAATGTTTGGATTTTATAATTATATATATCAGAATAATGGCTATATGATATCGTCACTCTTAGGCCAGATTCACGAATGTGAAAATTATTGAATCTGAGAAATTGCTCTTTGAAATTTTTTGAAATATTAAAATTATATGTAAATTTTGATTTTTCGTGTTATAAACTTTGCATTTGCTACTAAACCACCTTAGATATAGCTTTCATACTTCTGGCAGAACTTTATTGAACTATTTTGTACAAGAAAACCACATTAGTGCAAAACTGAAAAATTTGCACTTTCGTGAACATGGCCTGAGACTGACGATATGTTATTCAATATATTTTAAGAAAATTTCACAGAAGAAAAACGATTACAATTTGAAAGTACCACGTAAACCTTCATCAGGCGATTTTTTAGTCCATTACAAAAAAAAGTAATTTTCAGCAGTTCAGCATATAACATCTCACCAATAGCAATGTACATACTCTCCTCTGGAAACGAATATAAAGTTTCTATAACAAAACTCTCCAACTATCCATAATTTACCATATCAAAATCCATTAATTGACCCTACATAATACCTACAAATATCACTCACTCTCCTTCATTATCTTTCCAAGTAAACAACGCATTTGACATTCACCATCAAAATGAAATTCAACGACGATGATGGTGTTCCAATGACGTCGGCGGCCGGCGGCACAAAGGCCATGTTTCCAAGAATGTCAACCGAGCACTAACAACATGTTCTGACATTCGTTGAACACGTGCATTTGTTTGTTGCTGCTGCTGCTGCGCTCAGTTTACAAAAGATGCTGCTGCTGCTATGCATAAGAAAACACGTTGATGACCAAACCTTGGAAGGTAGAGGAGATGTCTTTTTTCTAAGTTTCGTTTAAAGATATAAAATTTATGGTTTATTTCACAGTAAAGACTCGTAGTTGAAAGAAATAGATAGTTGAAAACGGAAAGAGATAGCATGCATTTACAAATCTCCATAATTACTTAATGGCAACAAGTGGTGGCTGCGGCGTTGTAACCCAAACAAAAAAGAAAATAAAAAATCCTGTGGGAAAATTCTTAAATGTGAAAAATTGCTAAATCACCAAAATGTGTTAACGATCAGTGATCACAACAACAACAGCAACAACAATAACGAAATATAATAATATTTGAAGAAAAGTAGTAGAAGATAAGGTACTTAGTAGGAACAACAACAACGACACAAACGGCGTGTAATCAACGAGCCATGAAAGCAATTTGATGGCTATGCAGTGAAGCGTGTTATTGGTACCAAAATAGTTGAAAAAGAGAGAATGAAGGAATTTCACAGGAAAGCAACAAACAGAGGGTGATCGAAATAATATCGCATTTATATTTGACTGCAGTAGATTGAAATTCAAAAAGGGAATTAAACTCACAAGCCAAATGAAATCGAAGTTCATATCTATACTTCGCGCCCTTATGCCGGAACCAGAAATTTGCAAAATTTCAGTTTTTATTCATATAGCTATATAAAAGGCAAGACTAAACTGAACAACTTTTTCGAGCATGCCAATAACATTCGAGTACTCTTTGATACCGTTTTGTGTCCACACGAAACGTATTTTTGAAGTTTCAGCCTGCTGTAATACTCTAAAACTAAATTTTGTATAAAACTTGTTGCCCCATCATCAAGGAACAATTTTTTTTAAAATGTTAACCCATTATATCCTTTTTTCAAATACTGCGTTATAATGGGTTAAGGCAAAAAAAAAAGGAAAAACACCCATAAAAATTATTTTTTGATTATTTGGCATAATACGCAATGGTTTGGTAGCTATAATCAAAAATGGTATAATTTTTCGCCATTTTTGTGATTTGGGGTCCCATACGCAACTATTTTTTAAATTTTTTTTTTTTATGTCACGCCACCTTTTCAAGTTCCTTACAAACTCCCCCGCCCCCTTTAAAAAAGCAAAAAAAATCTAGCTTATTATGCTATTTTTCATATAAAAATTAACTCTTATTCAAAAATGATTAAGAATTAAAAGGTACTAGAATTTTTTAATTTCGGCACTTTTTGAACAATTTTAGTACTTTTTTTGATATTTGGTACAAAATAGAAAAACTCATTTATTATGGTACAATGACAAATGTGAAACGAAAAGAAAACAAAAAACATGAAGTTAGTGTCGGTCAGCTTTTCCTCTTTCTCTTTGTGCTGTATCCTGTTTTCTGCTCTGTGTGACCGCGTATTTTGTCGTTGTTAATATTAAAAAAGTTGCATTTAATTTTATCTGGTTTAATGGCAAAATATGAAAATAATTTTAGCTTTGTGCACATTTTCACACAAATACCTTTCTAACGGTGTATAACTCAAAGTCGTGCTCCTTTTCTAATACAGTAAGAAAGGTAGGACAAATTTTTGTCTTGCGTATTAATGTATAGATTACAAAAATGAGATCATTTCTGTTTTCATAATACCTACCCAGTTTGCCAGCCATATTTTGACATGTAAGGTGTTCCGGAATCACCAAATTTTTAATGAGATCTCCGTAGCTTTTTTTTATTAATTTGCGGTTATTGACTTCGAATCTTGCAACCATTTTTCTCCATCAGGTCTGAGCTTTGAGTTATCCTTGCCCTAAAAAACAGAAAATGCTTTTTTCATTCATTTGACGCTTGTGGAATGTACCTTTTAACTTTTCCAATAGTATCAGAACGGTTAACGAAATATTACCGTGGTAAAAGTTGATTTTCTTTGAAAAATGTACCAAAAAATTCGATCTGGAGCCAAACTTGCAAAATCTAAATAGGGTTTTACTAGAAACAACATGTTATTTTAGAAACAGCATTCAAAAAGTTGTTTGGATTCGACGACCTCAAAAATGTTGCACAGTGGAATCAAATTTTCAGAATTTATGTTAGATAATTGACTAACAGAAGAAACCGCTAATCTTTCCAAGATTCTGCAGGCGTAAACAGAATACTTTGACATTTCCGATGTATCCGTATGAAGAGCATTTCCATTAATACAATCAGTGTCAATAGTACTTTCATTAGAGATAAATCTAGTAATGAAGACATGAACAATATCACCTCTTTCGGCAGCACCATAAAATCTGACGGTATTGCTGTTAAAGACGTACGTGGTTGTGGTTAAATAAGAATGCCTTGCTACAACGATCTGATTAACGAAAAACTGGGCTTTACAAAACAACTTAGGAACGAACCTTATATAAAGAAATGCCTGACTCGGCCGAAATGCCCAATACTTCGGAAAGAGATTTAAAATGCAAGAAGATGAGTAAGTTTTCAATTACCTACTTAAGTACAAATAATATTTTAAGCTTTCTAACGATATACAACTCTACTCCACTCAAATATAAGCGATTGGTTTTTCTTTTGAATACTTAAATAATAAAAACTAAAATACATAATTTTTATTATGATTTTTGTCGATTGCTTAAATTCGCTTAAGTAAATAAGACGCAGAACACACAGAAAAATTTTATTAGAATTGATTGCATTCAATGGGATGGCACTAAATTAATTTACCCTGATCTCAACATGTAACCCAAATATTGCATGCGCGCAACAAAAATTCGTACAATTATAGGGGTCGGGTCCATGTGGCTTTTGTGTTGCGCCCATTTTTTTGTATTTCATGCAGCAAATTTAAATTGGATTCCAACATGGAATCCACACGCAGTTAAAGCATTTACTTAATGAAGAATTAAACGAATTTGAGATGCTGAATTGGAATCATCAGCTGCGGTGGTATGTGAAAGAAAGACTTTGCATGTCGATTTTAACTTGGATATTAAAGTTTTGTTTGGGATAATGATGGCAGTTTAATTAAATCAAATTGGTTGCACGTGCGGCAATGAGGGTACCACTAAAACATACTTATATTCATTGAATGCTGTTTTAAAATCAAGCGGCTTATTATTTCGTAATTTTTTATTGTAATTTCAAACAAATGCTTAGGTTTTTCTAAGAAAATTTTCTATATGAAGATAAGCTAACTATTAAATAAGAACATAATAAGTATTTAAGATTTCAACTTTTCTCTCAAGTGATAACCTTTCACCCATGATCATAATCTACAATTCACTTGACACTTCATCTACATATGTAAGTATATTTTTTATCATAATTTCAAGAAATAAATTTTCACTTCTTATCATTAGGACGCTATTTAAATTTATAATATAATAAGTAAGTAAAGTATAAATTTAAAAATATGAAACTAAAATTATGGCACCATAAACATTTTCTAATCAACCAACTTCATATGCAAGTAAGCAAGCATTTACACCATCTACCGCATAAAAGCATCCAATTACAAGTCCCTTTTTTTAAGTGTTAAAACGATACCAAAATATTTAAACTGCACCACAAACTACAAATCAAGATGAAGAAAAACCGTGTAGTGCAACATGGGTCATAAATGTCCAAGGGGCACTTAAAACACTTAAAATTTGAGAGAAAAATATACGAAGAACAAACGACTTAAAATGAGTAACAAATCATGGGAACAACTACAATTGGTGCCATTACTGGTTTTTACGTCCCACCAGAAAATAAAAAGAAAACATTTTTCAACCAAATGACGTGTCGGTGCAACATGGGTCATTTTATTTTTGATAAAAGTCATGCGAGTTATGATGTTAAAAACGTGACTTTTACACAAAATTTTATAACGATAGACTTCGCTTTGGAATATTACTTAGCAATGCAAAGTTAGCATGCACTGTGGTGCAATATATCTAGATTGTTGACAAAAATAAAATGAAAATCAAGTAACAACAATGGAAGTAATTATCCTTAAAAACGTTCACTTACCACTAAGAGAACATTCATAGTCAAGCAAGAAAAACTTCTACTCATATAACACAGTGCCACAAAATCCAAAAATTTCATACACTTTTAAAGAGACCCAGTAGATATTGTAGTTCTGGTCGAGTACTAAATTTGCCGATACTTAAAAATTGTAATACACCCTCAAAATCTTAAGTTACCCTTAAAGAATTGCTTTTGGGTAACTTTGTGCGCTAAATTCTTAACCGTTAATTCTTAACCGATTTTGCATTTTTTTCACTGATTTGGAAAGGAGAACTTATGGTCATTCTAAAAATATATATTTTATTTAAGTTCAGTGGCAATATTTGGGAAAATTTTAAAGGAAACCCTATAACTCCTCAGAAGTATACTTTAGATCCCACCCTCAGGTGCAATTTTTTGATAATCTGGGCACCCTCTATCGCCTCCCAGAAGCTTCGTAACCTGATGCGATACACTTTGTATACATACCTAGAATCAAGACAAAAAATTTGAGATATCGCACGACTCATTCGAAGCATTTTTGAGATCGTAATAAATTATATACCATTGTTAATATTGCCTACAGTAAAGTTCAAAAACTTTATTAAATTACGCAAGGAAAATTTTTAAAATATCTCAACCCATTATATCCTGTTTTTATCGGTCTTATAGACCCTTTTTTCTTAAACTGGGCTATAATGGGTTAAAGTGTTCTACGAAAAATTTGACTAGGAATCACTAAAGTCGAGAAATGCTTAAAACAGAAGAAAATGAGTTTCAAAACTAATTTTAGGTATTAAATGATTTTAAAAGCGCCATCTGGTAAAAAATTAGTTTTTAACTTAACAAAAATCTACCCCGCCTTGCCTTTCTAACGAGCCTACATCATGTAAATTCGAGCCCTTTTTTTATTTTTAATATCAGCGCTTCCTTTTAAATTTCTAAGCCGGGCTCATAGTAATCCAGATGTGATGCAAGAAAGTGAATGCATTTAAAACACTTCTCAAAACTCTTGGGGTTTTTCAAAACTTAAATTTTGTTGTACCGTGTATCAAAATTAACTCCTATTACATTTTGTTTTAGGTGCTTTGATGACTTCGAATTTTACTTAGTTAAGGTCAATATCAACGTATCAATTTACCAATATATCATTATATCAATATACATTAATATATCAGTTTATCAATACATCAATATACTAGTATACGCATATCAATGTATCCATATACCAATATATTAGTAAATTAATGCATCAATAAATTATATATCAATGAATTAATGTATCAATATATCAACACATCAATTTATCAATACATTATTATATCGTAACATCAATAAATCAATGTTTCAATATATCAATACACCAATATATCAGTTTATCAGTATATCAATATCTCAATATATCAATATATCCATATATCAATATTTCAATACATCAATACACCAATATATCATTTTATCAATGTATCAATATTTCAATGTATCAATATATCCATATACATAATAGTTTTTCATTATCAATACATCTGTAAATCAATGCAATGCATCAATATATTATATTTTGTAAATCATCTGTGTTAAATTTTTCAAAATTTTTAACTATCAACCACACTGTGCAATATTTAAAATTCAAACTTTGTATATTCCAATTTATTGTAAAAAAAGTAACTTCAAGAAGGCGACTTTTCTTGAAATATGATAGCAACACTTGCAAGTTGCTGATACACTTTCATATTTATAATACTCGTATATATGTATATATTTTTATGAGTTCCTTAGCTCCACAAGTGGACAAACACAAGTGTTTCATTTCGTATGTTTATCTTCACTTCACTTGTTTGTTTCTTGGCGACATTTCGCTTATCATACGCAAACGCATAGCGCGGACGAACGAGCATTCATAATCGCCACACCGAGACAGACAACAAGACAAATCCCAGCTTTTCATGGAAATTTTAAGCGTTGATTTTTTGTAATTCTTCACTGTTGTTGTTGGTGTTGTTCTTACCATATCAAAACAGCGATGACCTAATGAGAAGTTAAACGTAAATTCAGGGACAACACTTGGACGCATAAACAAATATTTGTCGGATTGTTGTTGTTCTCAACTTTCATAAACATATGAGTCCATAGATCTTTTTTTTGTATGAGTCTTCACCAGAGCGCCCTGTTGACGATAAGAATTGCTGTAATGCGTTGCTTGTTGGTTTACTGATAATTTTTTGTAATTTTTAATTTATTGCGGTCACCAGAAGACATATCTTTTGGTGAGAAAGTCCAATAAGCATGAAAATAAGCAAACACTTTGAAATATCAATTTGACAAATACCATATGCAGTTAATGGAAATTTACCAAAGCAAAAAAAAAATTTTTGAAAAAAAACCAAAAACCCACATTACCCAACTTAATTCAAAGACAATTATCTCATCTTATGGACTTCAAAGCTCTCGACCGCAACACATGTTTAATTAGTAGCCGTGAAATCTTGTTCATGCACCACACTATACACGACCAATATAACAGCAACAACAAAACGCCCCCTAGCGACAATAGCGCACAGCATCTGTTGTTAGTTGAATTTATGTTGCCAGCATGAAGTTCATTAGCTGCAAACTTTATTGCAATTAGCTGCAATGGCTTAAAGGAACATAACGAAAAGAGCGAACCGAACCATACCAAAAGTTAACTAACAAACTTATTAATGATCGCTAGAGGAAAGAGCTTGCAAGACTTTCTGGTGCTTCGTTAACTACAGACCTAAACAGAATGTAAGCCGCTAATTAATTGGGAATAGACGAAAGTAGCAGCTCTGTTATTAGTTGGCCATCATTAGAGGTAACAATGTTGGCACTCACAAGAAACAACGACCTGTAGCAACACAACAACTTCTAATCTACAGCGAGCAGCAACAGCTGCTGTTCGTAGCTGACCTTTTGAACTATACTATTCGATCGTCCATAAATATTGGCAAGATGTACGATATGTGTGCGCGCTGGAACAAGTAATGTCGCCAAACAAATTTGGCGCAAAAAAAAAAAACAGTTTCACATAGAAGATCGCTAGTCCAACAAGTAGGAAGTTGTAGGCAGCACTTTATGAACTCTGATTGTGATTTTAAGCTAACGCTAATGAATGTGTTGTATTTGTTAGAAGATTAAGATTCTCTGATCCTCTCAAGCATTGCAATGTTATCGGTTTTGTAGCTACAAATATCTCTTAACGAATAATACCACAAGTCAAGAGTCGTGGTTAGAGGGTTTTATATAGAAGTTACAAGAGAATGTTTTGTTTTGAAATTATAAGACTTATGAGCGAATTTTAATTATTTTATGGCAATATTAAAATCGCAATACAAAGTTTTATCAATATATCAATGCATCAATAAATCAATATCTGTGTCCATGCATCAATGCATATCAATATATCAATGTTTCAATAAAATCGATATGTCAATATTTCAATATATCAATATTTCAATATATCAATGTTTCAATACATAAATATTTTAACATATCAATACATCAATATATCAATATTTCAACATATCAATATTTCAATATATCAATATTTCATTACATCAATATTTCAATATATCAATACATCAAAACATCAATATCCTAATATATCATTACATAAATATTTTAATGTATTAATTAATCAATATCTATATGAATGCATCAATATATAAATGCAGCAATATATCAATATTTCAATCAAAATATCATTATGTCAATATATCGATACCTCAATATCTAGTCTAGTCTAGTGTAGGTAGATACTGTATAAAAATGAGATTTTGTTTGTTTGTTTGCATGTTTGTTACTTATTGACTCGGAAACTAACTGACCGCTTTGTATAAAATTTTCGCACTATCTCAGTATTAGAAAAAGCTAGGTCATGGGATAAAAAAGTGGGCGGAGCTACTCTCCTCTTAAAAATAATTCGTAGTATCTCTTAAACTACTTGACGCAGATAATTGAAATTTGGTACATGAAAAAGGGGGTATTTTTACGCCCCCAAAAAAATTAATTCATGATATCGCTGTAAATACTTAACGAACATGGATAAGATTTGGTATAAATATTAAAAGTGCCGAAACAAATAATGTCCATTGAAAAACAGAGCGGTGCCACAAATTTAAAAAATTTCGTCATATCTCTAAAACTATTTAACGCACATGATGAGATTTGGTACATACAAAAATTGCATCGGTCAATTTACATTTTATAATAAAAATGTGAATTAATTTCTAAGTTAAAATTCATCAGTGGCCAACTCTACGCAAAACACAAAAATGTGTCCTACCTTTTTTGCTATGTTAGAAATGGAGCACGACTTTGAATTATATACCACTAGATAGATATTTGTGTGTAAATGTGCACAAAGTTAAAATTTTTTTAATATTTTGCCATTTAGCCAGATAAAATTATGTACAAACTTTTAAATTTTAACCGCGACAAAAAACGTGATCCCACAGAGATGAAAAGTGGATACAGCAGATGACTGACACCGACTTCATGTATTTTGTTTTCTTCTCATTTCACATTTGCCATTGTACCAAGGATGATAAATGAGCTTTTCTACTTTGTACCAAAAAGCAAAAAAAAATACTAAAACTGTCCAAAACAGTACCAAAATTATTTAATACATTTGTGGTCAAATCAATATCTTAATATATAATTTTTCCAAAATCTTTTTCAATCTCACATTTATACAATAGTATTTGATAAGCAATTTGCAATTTCAAAATATTCTCATGCTACCAACGTGTAACAAAACGTTAAGCTCTACTATTAACCCCAGCCGCACTAGCCACAGACTAAAATTATTGATTTATAGCAGCAATTTATTAAAGCTTATGCCCAATTTGCTGCCAAGTCAAAGGTTCGTTATTTTGCTGCCAGCCACCGAAGTTGACTTACAGTTTGACCTTTAAAGTCATTGCGTGGTGCTGCTCATCATTTTAGCTGACACACTTCCGTGTAAATGCAAAAAGTTTAAATGTCAGCTAATGGATAAAATAAAAAGCAGCACTTCTTAGACTTATAGTCATTTGTCCATTAATGTCCATTCATTCTTTACAAGCGCCATGTCAGCGTAAATTGCCTTTAATGCACAGCAAGAACATGATTGCCTCTAATGTATCCACAATGTACATCAATAAATTTCTAATGAGCTCCTTTTATTGATTTCCAATTGTTTTTAGTCAATCAGTCGTCATCACAGTCAATCAGTTGAGTAGAGGCCTTGTTAGAATTTGATGGACATTGCGTGTCTTTGTTTGATTTGTTTTATTTCTTGTCCAAAAGACCGAAATAACTGACATTAAATTGAACACAAGTGAGGAATTTGTGTTGCCCACCCCTCAAAGGAGTTGACTTCAATTACTTGATATTTTGGTATTCTTTTAATGCTTGGTATTGTTTGTTCATGTATAAGTTTGATATTAAGACTAAGAAAAATATATTGACTTTAAGCCTAAAAGTATGCGATTGGTACAAAGTGTCCCATATACTTATTTATAAATATATGTAAATAATTTCTTTTTCGCCCCGCTCCAAGTAAATGTATGTAAATTGATTTTGTTGACTGCGGTGGTATTCTTTTGATTGACAAGAGTCCATAAATTATAGTCATTAATTTTACGAAACCATATTCAAGTCATCAAAAATAAAAACTAATGGTGTTAATTTTTCTTTAAATATCAGAGGCACAAAAAAATAAAAAACTTTGTACTTTTCGACGCTGAATTCATATAAGTCGTTAGAATTATCAATATACCTGTAGGATTTCAAGATAGGTATCTTTCAGACTTATGGCGTAGCTAAAGGAAAAGGTTCTAGTGTGAGGTCAATTTTACTATATGGAGTGTTTGACTGCTGAAACGCACTCAAAAATAAGTTTCTCCTAAAACAGTTAAAAGAAATTCGATGACTTATGTGCTTAAGCATAACTCAGAAAACTACATCAGCAGAATCTTTAAATGTAATCTAAAATATGCTACCTATCAAACTATATGCGAAGAGGATAGTTTTGAAACTGCGCTACAACTTAAAGAAGTTGAGTGGTTTAGATTCAACGGAATTGCTTATGTTAAGTCGACTGACTATTGTAAACCAAGACTTCATCTTGGTGAGAAGTTCTCTGTAAACATGGGAGCGAAAGACTCCAGGAATAACCGAACTACAGACTCATCAAATACTATTAATATTAATATCTAGACAGACGGTTTAAGACAAGAAGCAGGATTGTGAGCTAGAAATTTTACTCCCACCTATAATACAAGACTAAAGTCACTTTAAAATTCTTTATAGACTACAAAAATTGTAAATAAAAACCAAAAAAACAAAGAACAAAAAACACAAAATTTTTTCTTTTCTTTTGATTTAAAAATTTTTATTTATATAATATGCGAATGCATTTCGGAGACGGATTTATTTTTTGACCGACCATCATCAGCGTTATACGCGTGACTAATTTGAAAACAAAAAAGGTAAAAATCGATGGACTTTTTAGAAAGAAACAAAAAATCAAAAATTGAAATAAAACATAATGAGATCCAAAATTACATTTACATCTTTAACAAAGAGAAATATGAAAATCTTACACGTATACATACATACATATAAAGTCAAATGATAAAGTAAAATAGACTTTGAACTATTTAGCAAGCGAAAACAAATTTGAAACAATTGGGCTTTCGTCAATATTCATGAGGTTATCTGTTATACTCATATAAAGAGATTCATACGCGTCTAATTTATAAGAGAATGGTACACTCTTAATTAATTTATAGTTGTCAGTGAGGGGTTTCATATTATGAAAAACAGTGTGGCTCAAATCGAAGGCATGTGCGGCAACTGCTTTGTTTATTTCTCTATTGTTTATGTAGCGTTGATGTTCAGCTATACGGCACTCACAGGCGCGGCTGGTTTGACCAATATATTTACTTCCACAAGTCGGACAAGTGATCTCGTATATACCGCTCTTCTTGCTCGATGGTTTTTTATCTTTAGTAGAGCCGAGTGATGTGCGAATTTTGTAAGTGTTAGTGTGTACGATGCTCATGTTTGCTCGTTCAAAAGATTTTGTTAATTTATTGCTGATATTTGGTACGTATGGTAGAGTTATTCTTCGCGCATTTCTGATGCTTGTATTTTGTATGAAAAGAGTTGAGGCATTCTCTTTCTTTATTTTTCGTGAGCACTTTTTAATCAAATGGTCAATTAGAGATTTTTTGAAACCATTAACCAGAGCCAAGTGGATGATATGCTCATACTCATTCTTGTAATCAGAAACTAACAGGGGTAAGCGACACATACGATAAATCATCGAATTGAAAGATGAAATTTTATTTTGATGAGAACAATAGGAATCATTTGTTATATATCTGTCGGTTGTTGTCGATTTCCTATGTATAGCAAATTGAATTTTCTTTCCAATACGTTTAATCTTTAAATCCAAAAACGGCAATGTGTGATCTAATGCACTTTCTATTTCGTATGTGAATTTGATACTGTCATAACGATTATTGATGTTATTTAAAATAGTGTTTACATCCGATTTCTTAACTACAGCAAACGTGTCGTCCACATAACGCCACCAAATACGTGGGAGAATATTTTCATCTCTCAATTCCCTTTCCAATTTACACATAAATGCTTCGGCGATGAACGGTGAGAGACTATTTCCCATACTGCATCCGAAATTATTGGAATAAAACTCGTCTCTAAACTGAAAGCAATTATATTTCATACAATTTTCTATAGCTCGAATATATGCGTCAATGTGTACGGGACTAACGTTTGATTTCTGTAGATGTTCTTTTATAGCTTCAATGGCAATGTTTACAGGAACACTCGGGAACAACGCCGTGACGTCAAAGGAAATCAGAATTTCATCTTCCTCAATTTCTATGTCTTTTATTTTGTCAACAAATTCAAACGAGTTTTTGATGGAAAAACCTTCAAAGTTGCCGAATTTCTTCATTTCATTAACAAGCCATTTCGTCGTTTTAGAAAAAGGTGAATTAATGCAAGAGACAATTTTTCTCATTTTATTGCCATCTTTGTGGATCTTCGGAAGACCGTACATAAGTGGTACTTGTGGATTTGACTCTCTCAATTTATACTTGTTGACACTAAAAACTTTGTTTAACAGATCAATTG